>JANCMA020339767.1:0-11702 GCA_024336925.2 Zoanthus solanderi | reverse complement strand
AACATTAGCCTCTGGCTAGGAAGAATGGGCAACCACTTCCTTCGCAATTGACGTTAAATAAAGTATTTATTTTATTTATTACAACTTACGTTTGTCTAAGAAAAGATTGACTGAAGGAAAGCAGGATATCAAGTTTTTAATTTGATGTTGTTAATGTTATACACCATACTTAATAGGAAGACCTGTTTATAACTAGTAATCATAGTGCATCTGTACTATACTTGAGGATAATTTTCATATGATATTGTCTCCTTTGCAGTTAATAATACGCAAACTATAGTCACCCCAACTCACACAATTTCTCAGTCTATACCTGTTCCAGGGAGTTTAGGTTTCCCTTCCTACCACACAGTAGCATGTCTTCTAGGATAATCTTGCGTACAACCTGCAAGACACAAATATCAGTAATATTTAAAATCAATGAGACAAGAGTTTCTCGACAGTACCGTATATGAGTGGAGGCAGCGTGGCTCAGTGGTCAGAGTTGGGGATTTGAATGCGGAAGACCCGGGTACAAATCCCCGACTCGGACTACTGAATGAATTTGTCCTCGGCGATCCCAGGGGCAAATTCACCATGCTTTGTAAATAGCCAACTGGTTTGCCTCCTACCAGTTGGAATTCTAAACTGGAAGAGAGGGAGAGTTTTAACATGACACCGAAAAGCCCTTTATATAGGGGAGTTATCATTAGGGATTTATATATGTACATATATAAATATATTTATGAGTCGTAACAGCTTGAAAATTAAGTTTGTACCTGAAAAGTTACAATTCACTCTCGATAATCGCTATACATTTCAGAATACTATTGATGTACCAATTTACAATGACCTTCTCTCCCAGTTGTGGCTTCATAGCCACGTTGTTTAGAGCGCTGCAGCGGCATCAGAGTTACGGAGGTCATTACTCCAACCCCGTTGAAACTTAAAAAGGTTTTTTTTTCGGTCTTTTTCTTGGCAACTGCTTAAACTGTGTCAATAACGTTGTTAATAGATTTACGGTGTTCACGAAAATATTATGAAACGTGATAAATGTACCTCGTTGTTACAGAGACTAGCTATGTCTCCTTTGATCGTTTGTTTCTTTGCCCATGACTCCAAAACTTCTGTGTCTGGTACAACGATGGCTACTGTGTACGACTGTAAAGAAACAACAAAGCTTTATAAAACCCTTGATGTGCAAGTGCTACATCAATAGTTTTAATATCTCGAAAAGATTGTCTCATTTTCTGATGCCTGTTTCACTATGACCAACAAAACTCACAAGAGCAGCTGCATGAATCGTCAATACGTTTATATATTCAACGCGCATAAACCGTAAAGATTTTTTAAATCTTCATATCCATTGCATTCGAAAGCCTTAAAACCAATAACTGAACAAGTAATGTACACTTTGCCATAACTAGTCAAACATATAAATGAGTTCAACCCAAGGTTGACAAAATATCCGACACAACTTTAGAAAAATAAGAAGCCGAAGGATATTTCTACAGAGAAACAAAAAAAATTTCTAAGAGCATAAATGTGGCACAAGAAAACAAGGCATAATGGAAAGCATTTTGCAAGAAGCCTCAATTAAAGTTGTACATAGATATCTGAACAGACATAACTAGAATTCTACTGAAAAAATAGCAAAACAGTTATTGTTTATCAGCAGGATACCTAAATTGTGTGAAATTCTACAGTTGGTTTCGGCTCCATTAAATCCTGTACCAAATGAAGAACAATTCAGGTGGAGCCACCCACTAAGTGAGCACAGTATCTGAACAACATTAGTAAAGTAAGGAAAACCAACAGATAAAACCGTAAAAACCAGTGTAAATCTTACGATCAAAGGCACTGGGAAATAAAATCTAACCTTGCGACTGTCGGCAGTGACGTAAATCTGGGCAACAAATTCGCTCCTCAGATAAATATTTTCAACCTTTCCTGGGGCAATGTACTCTCCCTAGGAGAAAAACATCGACCTGTGACTACAACTAATATCAACAACAGAGCAGTTGGTGTAACGCTTTGAATTTTTACTAGCGAGCATAAAGATTTTCATCCTAAACTATCCCGAACCGTTATCAACCAACGAGTAAGTACTTACTGCTTTAATATTAAAGTAATATACCAAACACTCGAGACAGTGTTTCATCACATTTCCAAACATTCTGTTTTGCTAGTTTTATCAGAATACTACAGTAAAGTTCGAGGTGCGAGAATACGGTAAGTTGAATGTTTTGTTTTTGTTTGTTTGTTTTTTTTTGCTTTTTAAATCTAATTTCATTTAATACATTTCATTTCATTTCATTTAATTAATTGTTACACTGACAAGAGAGTTGAAAATACGACGCGCAGCGGAATATTTTTGACGAAAATCGAGGTGTTTGGAATTGTGATGAAACACTTTCTCGAGTGTTTGGTATATCTTCTCAATCGAAACTAAAACTATAAGGAGTAAACGAAGAAATAAAATCGTAAAAATATATGCTAATGAAGATCACTTTTGCAAACCATGGTCACGATTGTGACTTATTTTGATTTAACTTGATGAATTACTAATGAGTTTGAGAAAGTAATGTCAAAAATGGAAAACGTTAAATATCTTATTTTTTAAAATAAAGACATAGGAGAAAGGGACCAAAGAAATCTTAAAAAATACCGATGGTCTGATAGAAATCAAATCCACGACCTTCCGTATTTTTAACGAAGTTCTGCAAAGGTTATCAGACACTATGACACACAGCCTGCATAAAATAGTGGATTTAGCACGGTTTTGAAACGTAAACTGTCCTTATTTACGAGAATTACCACACTATAGGAACTTTGTGCTTTGTTAAAAATGTTTTGCTAACAATGGCATTTTAGACTTTGAGTCTTATACTGACGGCGTTCAAGGTCCATAAGGTTTCCGGTTTCTTGTAAACTTCCTCGCCTTTATTGCTGTGAATGAACGCAGTGAACGAACAGCGAAACTAATCTTTCAACGACCATTGAGCTGCACGATAGTGGTTTTTGCTTTGAATTCTGTGGCTGGCTGGGCCTAATACCCTACCCCTTGGGTTTATTATTGGCGGCTTGTGGCTTGTGATCGCCCACAGCGCACATGCCGTGGAGCAAGCCTTTCTAACTAGAGACTACCAGGGACATGCAGCAGGAGTACAGCGACTGTTTGAAGTAATTTTAAAAGTATTTTATGTATTTAGAGATAATACTGCTGAAAATATTCACGAAAAACATTGCAGTTTTCAAAGTGAGTTGTTTATTGGCGCAAAACATTGTCAGAAAAGATATTTCATGTTTAGGGTGAGCTTCCAAACATTTTTTGTACCCATAGCATTTCACTTTCTCTTAGAAACTTCTAGTCTATAGTTTCTTTATTGTAATGCTATATTCAGTTATATGGAGTAGATGATAGTCACCACATGCTACAACCAACACCACCATATTCGCCATTGCCACCACCATCATCATTACGAACTTCACCAGAGCATAGTTAACAGTACCTGAGATAGCTTGAAAATAAATTTCTTGCGATCAATTATCCTCAGATTTCCATTCTGGAAAAAAACAACGACATTAGACATATAAAAGAAATTCAGTACAATAAACAAGATACGTCTTACAATTCAAAGGAAAGGAGCCTAAAATGTACGATCATTCAATAGCTCAAACATTGTATTGCACCAAATATACATTTTAAGTATGAGAAGACTCGGCTAAAACGTAACCAATGGTTTTGTGCAAACCGCGAAACCCGGTTTATGCTATTTTTATGTTTAAAACAAAGGATGAAATCGAGTAAGGTGAAAAGATCACTACTGCAGACGACAGGTAAAGTTCATGGGACATCAAAAGCAGGGAGAGAACAATTTAGTATGACAGGTAAAATCGAGGGGAAGAAAAGCCGTGGACCTCAATGTGCAACATTCTTGAATAGCCTGAACACATGGGCTACCAACAACAAAATGAAAAACACATTCGGGATGGCCTCGGGTGAAAAGAAGAGATGGAGAGCCAAGACTATCAATGCCTGTTCCAGACAAGACACTTAATGATGACGATATAAAGTGACCATTCATTTCGTTTGCACTGAAGTTTACAAATGATGGTGTTATTTATGCTAATTTTTGAACTGTTGATAAAACCCTATAAAGTGACCATTCATTTTGTTTGTCTTAAAGAGAAGAAATCATTGGTGTTATTCATCGTAAATTTTGAACCAGTAGATAAAACCCTGTAAAGTGACCATTCATTTTGTTTGTCGTGAAGAGTAGAAATTATTGGTGTTATTCACTCTAACTTTTGAACCAGCTGATGAAACCCCATAAAGTGACCATTCATTGTGTTTGTCTTGAAGAGAAGAATTGATTAGTGTTATTCATTCAAACTTTTGAATCAGCTGATGAAACCCTATAAAGTGACCATGCATTGTGTTTGTCTTGAAGAGAATAATTGATTGGTGTTATTCATTCTAACTTTTGAACCAGTTGATGAAACCCTATAAAGTGAGCATTCATTTTGTTTGTCGTGAAGAGTAGAAATTATTGGTGTTATTCATTCTAACTTTTGAACCAGCTGATGAAACCCTATAAAGTGGCCATTCATTTTGTTTGTCTTGAAGAGAAGAATAGATTGGTGTTATTCATTCTAACTTTTGAACCAGCTGATGAAACCCTGTAAAGTGACCATCTATTTTGTCTTTAAAAAGAGAGATTATTGAATCAGTTGATATAAACCTATAAAGTAACCGTGAAAGCGTAATGCATGCAGGATGTGGCTTTGATGAAAACTTAAAAAACATTGATAGCACATGCGTGCTAGTAGCTAACTTAAAGCCATTTAACTGGGCACTAAGGCCATGTTGATTGCAGGCATTATCCCTTAAATCTACCTTAAACAATAGTGAGCTTGACTTTTAGCAGCCATGACGAGGATAACTGCCATGGCTAGTTCTCAGCAGCTGTTTCGGCCATATTGGGCCTCATCGACGTGGCATAGCTAACACACAAGAAGGTGGGGTTCTGACAGAAGCTATGTAATTGTGAAAGCCTAATGCTTGTGGGATGTGTCTGTAAAGAAAGACATCAACTACAAATATCACATGCACGATAGTAGCTAACTTGAAGCCACTAAAAGATCATATTAAGTGACAATTCATTTTGTTATTTTCTCAGAAGAACATAAATGATTAGTGTTCTCCGTTCCAACCTACCGCTGTCCACTCTCCAATGTCTCCAGTATGAAGCCAACCCTCTTTGTCAATCACCTCAGCAGTCTTCTCTGGCTCTTTAAAATATCCCTTAAAAACACTGGGACCTTTTACACAAACCTATCACAAAAAGATGATCAATGTTTTACATCATGGTCTTGCAAACCTTAATAAGTCAACCTACAGCTACCGATGATCAACTCAGACCCCACCCCTGTGAGTAGTAAAAAGCAACTAAGAATTCAGACCATGCTTAAATTTTCCCCCAGTTTTTTTTCCTTCTCCCAATCCAGAAGAAGCGACGCTGGAACAATAAGTCAGAAGCAACACATTAGTATAACCCTACTAGAGGACTACTGCTAATTCTGTATTTTGATTGGCTATTCTACTAAGGGTATAATATCAACAGTATCACTCTAGTAATGGACTGTTGCAAATCCTGCATTCTGATTGGCTACTCTACAAGGGGTTAGGTATTAACAACACAATAGTCTCGTCTTTCCCTAACAAATTGTAAATCTATTTTTCTAATGCTATTTTGTCTGGCTTGTTGTGTGTTACTACAGTAGTTAGACCTTTCAGACACATGTACGTAAATAGTTCATTCGACCTTCATTCTCATTGTATTGATGCGCAGTCCATTTGTCTTCAAACTCTTATTATCAAATTTACTGTACCTCCCCCTGTGAGTTCGAGGCAAAGTATTCCATGTCCGGTACATCAACCAGTTTAACGAGTATACCTGGGGCTGGGGGACCAACGTGACCTTCACAAAATTAAGAAAATAAATAATAAATAATAATAATAATAATAATAATAATATTTTTTGTTATAACAATTTTATTTGAGCACATCAATTATAGTAAAAGTATGTACATGAAAGTGACGTATCATTCATAAAACATAAATATATATAACTCTAAATAAGGTTATGATTACAAAGTTAAGACGTAAACTATTGCTTGTAAGAGTCTATTGGTTGTACATCTTACAGTTTTAGGTAAAAATCTATTTTTGTGTTTCTTAGTCAGTCGTGAAAATGTAAATAGAATCTTTTCCTTTTGCTATAGTTGTGCTAATCTCCATCGTAATTAAATGTGAATAATTTTGTTTTTGTCCTTTAAAAATTTAAGTTCCTCTTTAGCACCGGCACTGATATAAAAAATAGCAAAGCTCGGATTCTACACACGTTTTTATTCTCCAATTAATAGAGATCAACAACAGCAATAATATTAAGAATAAGAATAAAAATAGCAATAAAAATCTTCCATATTCGATATTCATGAAATAAAGCGGTATATGAAAACATGCTGTGAAACAAAAATGGCTTTAAACTCGCGATTTGTTTTTTCCTTTAATCACAAAGCTTAATAAAGGAAACTAAGTGAAACGAAACACATTTGTGAACCAAATTACCAAATAAACAATTTGTGAAGTGCTAAGAGCTAAATATTTTTTATGAGTTCAGTTTATATTCGCCTACGGACTCGCATTTTTGTAGACCTGCAAAAGTTGCATAACCCACTTTCGTTTATGAATAAATTTTTGCCTCATGTAAAACAGTTCGTCTTTTGATGACCCTAATGATCTGATTAAAACATTTAGCTAGAGCAAACAGCAAATAATAATGTTCCATTTGTTGACTAATGTGGTATTAATGTGGCCAAACCGTGGAGTTAAGTTCGGGTGGTTTTTGCTTTCTACCGTTTTACTTTTGTATTTTTAAACCACCTAGATCCTTTTTTGGATCCTCTCTCCGCACGCATTGCCTGAGGTATGTTTGGCATACCCCAACCAAGCTCCCACATGCATGCGGTGGAAGTTCAGCCTTAAAGCAGTTCTCTAGAGTCGTCCTTGTAGCTCTTTCTTGTGGCTGAAAAGCTATACCGTGCCGATGAGTCCTATAGAAATCTCAAAACAGCTGCTAATAAGATCTATCGAAGGCAGCTAGCCCGCTCAGGGGTAACCCCTGGCATTCTAATACACGATGAGTCCTAACAAGGACGAAATAGCTGTCAGTTTGCTTCAGTTCCTTGCATTGTAGTTACAACGGTGACGCCGGCGTGCGCATGCGTGTCGGATATGGCCAAACCGTGGAGTTGAGTTCGGTTGGTTTTTGCTTTCTACTGGTTTACATTAAAAGAGAGTTTCTTCGAGAGCATATGAAGTAAAAAATTTTTTTTGCAAAAAATGAAAGGTTACAACACCTTCATTAGGAAATAAAATAATTGATTTGATAAATATTTTTTAAAAACAGTTTTTTTGCAGCTTAGAGTAGCCAAAAAGGCCAAGAAGAAATCTCGAGAGAATGGTGACGAATTTCTCACGACATGTGCTTTGTTGAAAAGTAAAAAATATTTGATAGCAAAAACATTCTATCTTTACCAAGTCCCTTTCGCTTTCAAGCTCTCTTTGCTTTCTTCTCCGCCATGACATATTTGAAACTTCAGAACCATTGGCTAAGTTATATCCACTAAAATCTGACTGTTGGCCGAGCGCAAAATGGAGACACTTTGAAGCGCCGTTTTCGAGATTTTAAACCGGAATAATAATACATAGAAGCAATTTCGCTCGTTTAATAATAGATATTTCGGGTACCGAGAACTTAAACTAACAACTGAATCAAACTTGTTTTTCACTTCATATGCACTTTAAATGGTACAAAAATATATTGAACAGGACACTGAAGGCACCTTTCCGCAAGTTATCATTACAGTAATAACTATTCCTTAGTTCCTTCCTTCATTCATTTACATTTGACTCACCAACACTGAAGTCATCACCATGCTGGAAAGTAACGACACACGTGCACTCTGTCTGGCCATACCCTTCCACTAGCTAATTGAAGAGATGATGAAATTAATGAATATTAGACCAATTTCAAATTGGTTTTGTTACACTGATCTACAAACACTGTAACCAGCGTTACCTGAAGATACCAAACTGGGCTGGGTTGTTCAAAAGCTGGTTAACTTTAACCCTGGGTTACGGGAAAATTCAAGGAGCAATTTTTTCGTTAAGAACAGGTTAACGATTCTTTCAAAATACTGTTTGGATTTTCAAAGGAGAAAACTTGTCAATCTCAAAATCACAGCTCAAATTCTTCTCTGTAAGATTGAAAACAAGAACATGGGTTAAATATTTAACCCTGGGTTAGTGCTAATCGGCTTTTGAACAACTGGGCCCTGGTCTAATAGAATGGTTTTCATTATTGGTTAAAAGATAAACTGACAACTTACAAGATGGTGTAAACTGCATCATTTCACTCCTTACCGAATCGGTTTGCGTTTTATTACCTTCCTTCTTTATCTTTTTTTTTAATTTTTTGTCTTTTTCTATTTTGTCAGCAACAAACTATCTTCGTCGCACTTCCCGTCTTTCTTAGACTTTTTTTCTCACAAATTCTATTCAGGGATCGATCGTCTCCACATCATTTCCTCTATGAGCTCCATTTTACAATTCAAACTTTTCATCCTCACTCAAACTTCAGTATTTTTTACTTTTCTAGGGTCTTAAACTTAAAGTGACAATTTACAAATAAAAAGAAAAAATGGTCTTAAATTACCTTATTTAATTATATTTTGTGTTTCGTTTCATGGTGAGCGAACAAGCTCAAATATGCCAGTCACAGTTTCTGGAAAGATCTAGATTTAAGGGAGAGGTACGTTGACTGATTCACTGAAACCGGGGTTGGCTTAGCATTTTTTGCTCCATGCATCCTTCCCCCACTAAACAGACTAAATAGGTCTTAGGTCAGCATGTGCGCCTGACTAAATTATAAGTTTACCTGGCAGCCCATCACACATCGCACAAATGAAGTCACCTCTGCAGACAATGGGGCTGATCCACACGAGATAACGCGAACTCTTCCACCAAGTAACCGCTGAAACAACAGAGATGAAAACAGATCAACATGGTTTAATATGAACGCTGTTTTACCTGAAGTTAAAAGGAAGGGATTAAAAGTTGTAAAAGTAAGGAGCTTAGACTTTTTCACCAGACAATCTTTGTGGCTTTGACCCATAAATGTGGTTTCGATAAAATCTTATAGCACGAGATCTGATTTCATACCAAACTTCTAACTACACCTGACAATTACCTGGATTTTTCGAAATATGAGATAGTCCCAAATCGTGTCATTCCGAATAACGCCTCTGTAAGGAAATTGAAATGTTATATTGTTTTTATAGTTTTGTTTATCACAGAAAAACACCTTAACAAATTACGACTGACATGAATATTTACAGTGACAATAACAATAATAATGATAGTGCATGATACTAATTTTTATAGCGTATTTATCCAATATTTAATAGTTCAAATGCGCTTTACAAACAAGTACAACCTCGACTGTTGAGAATCTTAGATCGTCCGCTACAGCGGCTCACATACATTTATATGTTTTTTTTTATTAATGTTCTCAGTTAAACAGACAGACCACACAACATCGTGATTACTAACCTACTCTTTACGATAGATGTGTGCGGGTTCTGTCAAGTCCCCCGATAGAGGGTCGAGAGACTGGGCCTACGGTTTAACGTCCAGAGACTGGGAGAGAGACTGGGCCTACGGTTTAACGTCCAGAGACTGGGAGAGAGACTGGGTTTACGGTTTAACGTCCAGAGACTGGGAGAGAGACTGGGCCTTTGGTTTAACGTCCATATCCTAGAAGACGCAAAGGTCTAACCGTTTGCAGATGTTAGGACAAACAGCAGCATCTTCTCAATAATTCCTTTTAAAAAAGACCCAGACTTTTGCCGTGGCCGGGAATCAAACCCAAGCCCCTGTACCAACTCTAATTCGGTTATTCCCTGATAATTCCATAGTTGGCTGAAAGCTCGGAAGTGTTCAGAAAAACGTTTAGAAGCTTTTTAGGGAAACTTCTATCAATTTTTACTTAGACCTTTAAACAGTAGCTCTATATGCCTCATTTGAATTTTAGCTTTTGTCATTACATCATTGCGGCGATTAGAGTAAAATAAAAAAGCTGACGTTTCAAGTATAAGCCTTTAGATAGAGTAACTGCTTCAGTTATAAGTTAGTTTCAACGTGAAAATTCTTCCTGTGTATATATCTCCTAGGGCATAAGACCCTCTCCACAGACACCCCAGAAGCAATAGGACCTCTGTCTGTGTCGAGCTAGCTAAAACATAACTGGTATCACTGACTCTTCTGAGAAGATTACCTTTTCAAGTCATCTTGCTTGCTTTTCATTGCTAACTGAAACAGCCATTTCTTCACTGTGCCACTTTGGGAAACACCATTTGTAACCTAATAAGAGGACACAAATTTCTTGACTTGTTTCTCTGTGACAACAACTATGTCTGGCCTCTTAGCAAATCTGAAAGGACTTATGTTTTTGTTGTTCATTAATTGGAGTCAAAGAAGACCATGGTTATTCAAGAGTCTACTGGACGATCTGTGGCTGTGGGACGGAGTGACTTGTGAGACCAATACTAGCCCTGAAGGCTCGCCCACAAATATCCACATATATAGGACACAAGTGGATAGATGCCGTCGCGGCGCAGTCAGTAATTTGACCAGGAATGACCTATAATCTCCTGGTCCCCTGGGTCATGCATTAAAATCCCTGCCATACCACTGTATTTTACTTTATCAAGATATAATGACTGATTAATGTAGTGAAATCAAACCATGGGCCTCCACTGTTAAAAGTGGAAAAGTGTTTTTAACACCTAGAGAATAATTTCACCTACCTTGTCGTAAATTCTGTTCAGCAGTCTCGGAACAGCAGGAAATGTTGTTGGTCTTCGACAAAACAAAAGTTAAATGTAGGATTAACCAGTGTTAAATTATACATAATATAATTTTGTTGTATCATAATGAAAAACAACGAACCTGATGTGGGATTCTTACAACTACGTATTAATTAAGAAACTAAATAAGTCCGGGAGTTCAGCGGGTTACGACAGCCATTAGCAGATTCTTTAGAGTAGCTGGAGTAGGAGCAGAGCCATAATTCACTAAATGTTACTACTATCATGTCCGGAAAAAACAAAATAACAGAAGCATCAAATTTCAAACCATGCAAGGATACGCTACGATATAGAGAGTAAGACTATTAAAATATGGAACAATTAATAGATAGACACAGTATATACGCAAACGTAAGCACTCAGAAATGAACAGATGTAAGCTTCTTTAGTTTAAAGACCTAGAGCATGAATGGACCACGCGTTAATAACAGCTTGTTCAATTTAGTTAGTCGATAAGGCCAAGAGTGCTGATTGTTTTAGTATCAATCAACAATAACAAATACTCGTAGAAAATTTATCATTTGGTTTTTCGCTAAAAGTGAACTACTTGTAGAGTAGCTTATCAGAATGCAGGGTTTCATTAGTCCAATAGTACATTGATAGTACTAATATGGCTAATTAACAATTAGACCTCGAGGACGAATGGACTACGAGGCCGTAGGCCGAATGGGCTATTCAAACTCGTAGTCCATGAGGCCGAGAGGTCTAATTGTTTTAGTATAAACCTA
>JANCMA020339667.1:0-11703 GCA_024336925.2 Zoanthus solanderi | reverse complement strand
GACTAAACTCGTATTTTTGGTCGCCAAGTTCAAAGTTTTAGTCGCATTGGCGACCGTATCGGTCGCAATTTCGAGCCTTGTACTTGTAAAAGTAACAATTCTTTTTTTTGAAATATTTGTCGTTGATTTCATCTTCTGCTTTTAAAATTAATCTTCAGAAAACACTGGATTCAAAATGAGGGGTGTATCAAAGGCATGCTCTGATGACCTACAATGTTTCACACATAAAAGAAATTGTTTGACACCTTTTCTTGGTTGAAAATAGTAAAGGCTCACCGATTTAATGTTTATATTGTCTGTTAATGGTAATTTGCGTAAAAAGCGGATGTGACGTCACAGACAAGCGATAAGGAACAGTGATCCAACCGTTCGTTGGGAGGAGGATGATACCGGATTCCAAAAACGACTGGCAATCGAGCCTATGTTTTACGGTGCTTCTTAACAATTCCAAGACATTCCCCAACATGAAATTGTGAGTACTTGAGAGTAATAAAGTAAAGATACTTATCGAATACACTGATTTTTTTGTCTCTTACCTCCTTCAACTTGTACTCCAGGTTGTCCAACTGGGTTCTATAAGAATGTAGCTCTTGCGATATCTAAGGACCAAAACAACGTGTAATAAAACTTCTTGACGAGAATAGTGGCACAATATCTACTGAACGCAAAAGGCGCCACGTAGATATTCGTTAAGTCACTATCCACGGAAATTGAAATAGAATAAGTGTTTTAGTATATACCAGCGAGGCAACTGATCTCTAGATATTTCCTTTCAATACAAAGAAGGATTTGTAAGAAATACTTTTATTAATTAAGCCAGAGCGTGACGAAACTCCGGAATGAGCAGATACGTGATTTCGATTCAAATAAATGGAATGCTTGATAACTTGTACACCGTAGTGAAAAGAATTTTAGAACTGCCATTTCGAACTGTAGTCCTTCGTCGGAGTGAACATTTCACGTTTAATTAACTTCTGTTGTTCGTGAACCTTTTCGTCTTTTCAACTTATTTTTCCTCACACATCTTTATTCTTTTATTTCCTATTGTTTTACATACCTATTACACCTCTTTATTTATCTCCCAGATGACAACAGTCCGAAACGTTAGTTCTAAAATTCTTTTCGCTACGGTGTACAAGTTATCGATTTTTAAAACTGAGTTTACGGTAGGTTGGAGTCTACGGATGAAAAAAACTTTATGGAGGCGTAATGCAATGGGGTTAGGTTCATGGACAATTACACTAATGAAAGTTGGTGAACAAGATGAATATATTTAAACAATGCGTACCTTGTCATACTGGGACTGTAGACTGGATCGAGCTCGTCTTTCGTGATCCAACTCAAGCTAAATACAAAGAAAGTTTTAGTACATAACTGTTTCATCTATTTCGATTGTGCGACTACATCAAGGGTACCCAGAACGAATATGGCTATTTATCACTGATATGTGGACTGGAGAATGTTAAGTACTTTGCTGATAAAAAATTTCAACAAATTCTTGCTATCTTTTCGGATACTTATTTTTAAACAATCTTGTTCCCCGAGTCGCCTTTTTTCTGGCCAAGCCAACAAACGAAGCTCTGGGATAATCGATTTGAAAACTCAATTGGATTGGCTGCTTTGCTAACCGGAAGTAAGCAGATAACAGCTGAGCGATTTGAAATCTTTGGGCGCGAAATAGAAAAGTTACAAATAACATGGCTGAAAGAATGCCAACGAAGGCCTCGGATAAGGACGTTAAACCGTAGGTCCAGTCTATCGACACACTATCGAGGGACTTAAAAGAACCCACACATTTGTCGGAAAGAGCAGGGTAGTGATCCCGGTGTTGTGGTCTGTCTTCATCACTAGTACTGAGGGCATTTACGGTTATTAATATATGTGAGCCGCTGTTGTGGACTATCTAAGACCCCCAGCTGTTGAAAACTGTATTTATTTGTGATGCGCATTTGATCATATCCATATGAAAAATGGGCAATATAAATATTAAATATTAGTATATGTAATCGAACCTTTTACTCGTTCAATATGGAATTAATATGCACAAGTGTGTTTTAAAAAGAATCAAAATTGCGTGAGCCCTTTTAAAACACACAAGTGCAAATGAATTCCATATTGAACAAGTAAAAGGTTCGATTACATGTTAATCATATACTGAAAAAATTATAAAAAGATGGCGGTGAAAAAACAAAACTTGGCAGTAACAACGTGACAATTCATGCATGCACGGACAATTCATGCCTCAATCGTTGTCATAGAAACTTTTGCATTTTGATTGGCTTATTAGCTTTGAGATTGTAATTGCACGAGATTACAAATTTCTGCACGGAATTACACTTTCTTGCACAGAATTACAAAGTAATTGCACTGCTCTTGACCAGAATCAAAGAAAATCAGAATCAAGAAATTTTTTCATGCATATGATTATTATTATTATTATATCAAGGTTCAAATATCTAAACATGTATCGATATCATGGTTCAAATATCTAAAAATATATCGATATCAAGTTTCAAATATCTCAAATGTATCGATATCAAGGTTCAAATATCTAAACATGTATCGATATCATAGTTCAAATATCTTAAATGTATCGATATCAAGGTTTAAATATCTTAAATGTATCGATATCAAGGTTTAAATATCTAAACATGTATCGATGTCAAGGTTCAAATATCTTAAATGTATCGATATCAAGGTTCAAATATCTAAAAATATACCGATACCAAGGTTCACATATCTTAAATGTATCGATATAAAGGTTCAAGTATCTTAAATGTTTCGATGTCAAGGTTCAAATATCTTAAATGTATCGATATCAATGTTTGTATAAATAATAAAGTTTTAAACTATGAAGATATCGTTAAGCTATCGAGATCATTATCAAGTATCAGTATTCTTATCGTGTATCGCCCTACCACTGGTATTACCTTAAGGGACGCCATTGAGTGTAATTCCTGTTGAAGATGCTGCACCTGAGACTGAATATAGACATACAACATAAAATATATAGGATAGTACATGCGTTTTGATTGGCCAACAAGTGTGTTTTCATTGCCCTATGGGGCACGAAAACAACGTTAGCGATACGATTGGTTGTTCTCTGTGCCTTTATAGCCTGGTGAGAACATCGCCAAAGTTGTGAGAATATACAGTTTCATTAAAAAAATATATATAACTATACATGTGCGCTTCGTATATCGTCTTTCTCTTTGTTAAGTCGGAAAATATTAATTTTATCAAAGAAATAAAACACGTTCTCCGTGACTTTATAGCCTGGTGAAAACTCGGCAAAGTTGTGAGATTTTTCGAACGGATGAAAAATGTTGACTGCGTCAGTCAGGTTTTCACTGATCTGCTATCGAATTCTCATAAATGTTCACCTCGGTTTTTACCATGCTATAAAGGAACAGAGAACATGATTTGAATCTTAAATCTTAAAACTGACAAATTAAATACTATTGCTAAACTTGACAAGGATTTTGTAGCAGCTCCTTCACTGCCAGTTTAACTAAGTAAGAATAAACAATTGCTAAACCTCAAAGGCGAATGAACTACGTGTTAAGGTCCAATCCTGAATAGCTAGGCTATTTACTGAAAGTTATTAAGAAGAGAGATTTCTGTTAAAGTAATTCTGAACAAGTTAAAATACCTACATAACTACCTGTATCTAAGTACCTAGTTACCTGATTCAAGATTAATAAACGCTGGATCGTATTCCCAATAAAACCATGCAATTTCTTTAAAATATTCTTCAAAACACCTCGGGAAAATTCTTCAAATTAACTTTGGATATTCCTTGTTTGCAATTATTTCAATTTAGATTCACCATTCTTCAAACACGAGCTTGGGATTATGGGTTAAGTTGGACAATATCACTTGCATTTTCTTTGCACACACACTCGACTCAAGGCCCGTGTTTACCCAAAAATACAAGTAACGTATTGTGTATTCCACGGTATCCCACTCGAAATCATAGCATACTGTAACTACTATGTATGCTATTCCATTAAAAGGTGTATGCAGCAATTATCACAATTATTTAGTTAAGACCGCGGTAATTAATAATGATATTTCAATGATGGACACACTAAACTGACCAGCTCCCAACATCGACAGTATGTCGACATAGCTCAGTCTGTAAAAGTGATGCTATTAATATCGATAACAAAACGTCTTTAAATCTGACTGAGTGTTTTTTTTTTTCATGTTCCTCTTTTTGATCCTTAAATTAAGTTTCTGTATTCAGAGACTGTAACTATGGCGATATCTTTCTCTAAAACTGTTAAGAATTCAACACGCACCTGGAGCGATCCCCGTTCGTAGGCGAGACGACTTTTTGACTCCACCATTTCTTTCATGGCTTCATCGATTTGACTTTGTACAACCTAGGACAATTTAAGTAGTTTATCTGAAGCTTGAATGAAAGCGTAAGCTTCTGGGATGAGGCTGGAATGACACAAATCAAGTACAGATAGCACTAGTGTAGCTACCTTGAAGTCACTAATATGGGCACTATGACCACGTTGGTAGCGTAGCATAGTTAACAAACAGGCTCAGGTTCAATGTGAGCAGTCATGGACAGCTGTTTCAGCCTTTTGGGGCCTCATCAGCGTAGCATAGCTAACAAACAGGCTCAGATTCAACAGAAGATAATAAGTAATAGTGAGCTTGAATGTTAGCAGTCATTGACAGCTGTTTTGACCTTTTGGGGCCTCATTAGCATAGCATAGCTAACAAACAGGCTCAGGTTTTCAAAAATGATAAATAAAAATGAAAGAATGATGGTTTGGGATGTGGCTGGAATGATAAAATGAACTATATAAAGCATATATATGCGTGTTTAAGTTTGCAACTGAACGTTACATTGTTATTACTATTGTAATTATTCTTATTCTTTTTCTTCTTCTTATTATTATAACTATCATTATCTTAGCAGTTAATAATATTGAGGTAGTTTAACCAGGCTAAAAATAGGACTTTTTCGGGAAAAATACAGGGCTGATATAGGGCATCTCGATAATATATAGGGCAAATATAGGGCTGATATAGGGTATCTCAAGAATATAATGGGTAAATATTGGGCTGATATAGGGTATCTCGAGAATATATAGGGCAAATACAGGGCTGATATAGGGTATCTCAAGAATATAATGGGTAAATATTGGGCTGATATAGGGTATCTCGAGAACATAATGGGTAAATATTGGGCTGATATTGGGTATCTCGAGAATATAATGGGTAAATATTGGGCTGATATATGGTATCTCGAGAATATATAGGGCAAATATAGGGCTGATATATGGTATCTCAAGAATATATAGGGCAAATATAGGGCTGATATAGGGCATCTCGAGAATATATAGGGCAAATATAGGGCTATTATGATATAAAAAAACAATGTTTCATCAATCTTTGAAGTGATTTTATTGCTACATTATCACCATAACTCGGGTAGATACATAATGAGCATAATCCTTTTTCACAATTTATCAGTTATTTTTACCTATTCAGTAGAGTAAATATTTTATCAAACAGTGTCAATCTGAATCTGGATGCCATTGGGACCCCACAAGGTCTGAAATAAGTTAAATCACCTTGACCAACATGCTTTTCTTGTTTTAACATAATTATAGTATCTGTATGAATCACTTAATAACAACAGCAAAACACAATTATTGTGATAAATATTTAGCCAACATGCAAAATAAACAATTTATTTGGGGAAGGCCATTCTTGCAACAAAGCAAATTTTGTGCTAAGGTGCCAAAAATATAGGGCATTTTTACAAGATATATAGGGAAAAAAAGAAAAATCTTAAAAATATTTGAGACACGGGGCTGATTGAAGGATTGTTTAATGTCTCGTCAGCTTAACACTTTGAAAACGGGAGATAAGCACCGGGTCAATTGAGCCACTGGGGTAGGAAAAAGATTTAGCTTTCTTTATAGTTGTAATTATTGTTATCATCATAATCACAGTTATAATTAAAAGTTTTTATTGCTATTGTTATTTTTATTTAAGACGAAACAACAATAACGTGATATTAAATGCAAGGAGAACTCGGGAAAAAATCCGAATTCCAGATGGGATTTAAACCAACGACCCTCCGTTATCGAGTCGGATGCTCTAACCACTGAGCTACTGGAGACTTTGGTGAGCAAGGGTCAATTTTTGGGTCTTGACTGGAACCGCATCCCATGAACTCATTAACAGCATTGGGCTAGCACATTAAGTCATATCAAGATGCAGCGAACTATCCTCCAAGGAGAGCATATTAAAGATGAAATATTAACAACATGACATTACATGCAAGGAGGACTCCGAAATATATCCGAACCCCTGATGGGATTTGAACCCACGACCCTCCGTGATCTAGTCGGATACTCTAACCAATAAGCTATTGGAGACTCTATAGTGAGAAAGGGATAATTTTCTTGGCGTCAATTGGAACCGCATCATGCGGCTACACAGCCAAGTAATTATTGGCACACATGAACTCACTAACAGCATCGCGCTGTCACATTAAGGCATATCAAGATGCAGCCGGCCAACCTCCGAAGTAACTATAATTATTTAAGACGAAACAACATTATTTTTTGTGTTGGTATTATTAAAACTTACTTGGCGTTGGTGAAATGACGAAATCTTCTCAAGAAGTTTTGCGTTTTCCTGTTCTAATAATATTTTGTTCTGTTTCAGTTGCTCCAAATCAATCTGTTTAAAAAGATATCACTTAAGAAATACAATCCTTGTCTTAATGTACAATCAGACTTGATTAAGGCTAAGGTATTCGCTTGAATTCCTTTGAACAACAGACATTCAGTATCTTTGTTTTATTCACTTGAATTCCTTTAAACAATGGGCATTGTACTATATTTGTTTATATTGTCTGTATCATAATTTTAAAAGAAATCTCTTGAAAATGATGGCAGGATGCCGTCGAAACGTCGAGCTACCCGCGTTAGTCTTTCTTTTAAATCTTAAAAAGGTTGGTTACGAAACCGGGATTACGTTTGACAACACCTTGTTCATTGGCACACGATACAGTTGAAAAGACAACAAAAACTGAGATGGACTAAAAATTATATCTATAGAAAATCTCCCACCCTTCCTCCCCAAATGTTGTTATAAACTCGTTTCTCTTTAAATAATAAGACAAGTAAAGAACCCTTTGGTCCATTTTTATGAGTTCGCAGCTCTAAAAACCAACCATACCACAAGAAGCAAGTGCAATCTATATACCTGTGCGTTCTTGAGCTGAGTTAGAATTCGATCCCGCTCTTGAGAAAAGCCACCAACAGTCTGGGTTATCTATCAAAAATATATAAAAAGACTTATTATAGTGTGGGTTACATGGTCCCAGATTTATGATAAAAAGTAGATTTGAGGAAATGGTAGAATTAAAAATTGAAATCCAAATTATCGGGTTATCTATTATAAAGAATATATAAAAAGACTCTTTTTAGTGCTTCTTAGATCCTTCAAGAATATAACTCGTGATCAAAAGTAGATTTGAGAAAATTTTAAAAAACTTGAAACCAGATCTACCAAGTAAAATACGTTTGGTTCTTATATAATCATTAATGTAAATGAGGTTTAACAAGAGAATAAAACCTTTCTTTTTTTAACTCCTGCCAAGTGCTCACCAAAACGCCCTTTCACATAACTTATTCGACTCATTGAAATTGTGATAAGATGAGAATGGGATAAGCTGGTGTTTCACAAATAACATTTGATTAAAAAAATAAAAAGAAAACACCATGAAGAAAGTAAAACTAATATTTTGGATGTTATTCCGAGGAAGAGCCACTGTAAAGTTCAAAACATCAGTTAATTCTCCTTTTCCACAGTGTTCAGCTTATACGTATTTTGCACAACTCTTTTAGCCAGAATGTAGAATGGGTTATGAGGTCTAGATGGTCAAGGTCAATGCAATTGCTCCTGATATGCAGAGAATGCGTCAAAGTTGTATCAAAATTTGGCTGCAGGAAAAACTCATTTTCATTCGTATTACATATTTAATGACTTTTAAGACCTCAAAAAGAAACTCTAGCAAACGTAAGACCTTTTTAAGGCTTTTAATCTGCAAAAACTAAAATAAAGACTTTTAATGACTTTTAATGACCCGTAGAAGCCCTGGTTTTAGTTTTACTCAACAAGTCAGACAATCGTCAACATTCGAGCGAAAGATTGTGCACTTTTGGATAAAAGCATGACAAAGAGAGTACATGGAGAAGGCCACTAAGGCTCATGTCAAGCTTAAAGTCTAAAAATTGAACAGGTAGTAGAAAAAAAAAATTAACAGAAAGATAGGAAGGAGCATTAAACTAAGCAATATCCTTTCTGATTCTAGCAGCTCATTGGACTTGGAGCTTATATCTCTCTTAAGCCAAAGATAATCTTTGACTCTTTCCTGGGCGGGACACTAATCCATCGCAGGTGAGGTGCCATTAGGCACTGGTACTCTATTACTGACCTTGGAAGGTAGAAAGCTGAGTCACCTTTGGCAGAAAACAAGCCAGCTATCGAACCCGAGACCTTGAGGCTAGAAGGCAGAGATCTTATTAATTGTGCAGCACTATTTAATTGGCACATATTTGTACATAACATGTTTATTGTACCTCCTCCAGAATCTGAGATTTTTCTTTTGCAACTGCATCTCTTTCCTTTGTGAGAGTATTGATAGTCTCCTCAAGTTTGTTAATTCTGATTTCCTATATTCGCAAACTAAGACAATTAGTTCACAGCTGTCATGAAAGCCTGACGTAGTCAAGGTAATACTTTTATTGATGTTCATTCTGAATTACGCACTATAACTGCAATGTTTTAATAACTGAACTAAGAATAATAACGGTAATAATAATAATGATGATGATGATGATGATGATGATGATGATGATGATGATGATGATGATGATGATGATAATAATAATAATAATAATAAAACATGATTAGCATTAAAATAAAGCATTATAATCATTAATATCAAAACATCGTCATCATCATCCTTGGATAATAGAGAAGAAAGACCAATTTTAGGAATTATTAAAACAGTGAGTTAAAGAGAAGCATTAAACAAGTGGTTCTAAAGCATTGATAATAATAATAATAATAATAATAATAATAATAATAATAATAACCATAACCACAATAATCATAATAACCACAATCACAACAATAATCTTAATTTAATCATAAGCATAACTGTAATTATAATAAAAACTATTGATAATCATAATAATAATAATCATAATTATTTTAATCATAATCATAACAATCATAATCATCATCATAATAGTAATTACACTAATCTTAATCATAATCATAATAGTTATAATAAAAAAGATGTTGAAAAGTAACATCAAAGAACTTGATTACCCCTGTAAAGGTCAAGAATTGTAGCTAATATTAATAAAGGTATGATAAAATTATTACTAATGATTATAATAATAATAATTGCTATTAATAATAATACTAAAAACAATAACAATTAAATCAAAAAGTTGGAAAGTAACATCAGTGGACTTGCAGCCCTTAATATGGAGACAAAGGAGTAATGCTAAAGAGCCAGAAGCTGGGCCTAGAGTGTACATAAATACTTTGCAAGTGCAACATGCAAGTCCAACATGCAAGTCAAGGATTTCAGGATTGTTAAAGGTTCCATTGGTCAATTGGTGTGTTAAACGATTTAGGTTTATCAAGCATCACTAACTAATTCCAACAGTATGAGTTTGTGAAGGTTTTCAATACGAACGAAAAGTCACCTGTTTTTCTCTACTTCTGTTTATTCTTGCCCTCTCTTCTTCTAACAGACTGTTAACACGGCAAACTTCTTCATTTAGGTTTTTCCTACAATATGTTGGACAATTTTACAAAACTCAGATTAACCCAACGAATCAATCATTCATTTTGTTTCCAGAATTTTTCAGTACTAACAGAGGATTTAGATAAACTGTAGATAAAAGGAAAAATGAAGGCGTCTTTCAAACGCCAAGAAATGCCTCAATTTATTTTTCTCACCAAAATGTAAGAAAATACTTATTTGGGGTGCAAAATCTCAAAAATTCCCAGGGGAGGATATCCCAGACTACTCAGTGACTCAGGAGCTTTCAACCCTTCACAACTTTCTAACTACTTACTTTTTGGCTATGACCACCTACTCCGGATCCAGAACTTATTGAAAGCACAGAAAGATCATGTCACCTTTAGTCATTGCTATAACTGCTGTGCAGTTTCACTGAAAGCAAAGGTTGGGAACAATACAATGCTGCTTTGACAGTTGTCTTTTTTCTAATTTCGTTTCCTGATGAGTACATTTTCCCCAGAAAGTAGTTCCTACTGTACCTCTCATGATCTACAACACGTTTCTCCTCCTTCTCCTTCTCCAGTTCCTGCAGGATGTTCTGTTTGGCATCCTCTAATATCCTGTCCTGTTCTGCTAGTTTGTCAGTCAGTGCTAACCTTTCCCTCTCGATTGCATTACGGTGTTGAGATACAAGGACTTTGTTATCTGCATTTGCTGCTTTCAACAAGTCACAGGTATTTTTATGTTCAGCGAGTAGCTTAGTGTGATCATCCTGAGAAAACAAACACAAAGAACCTATTTCTTATATACTGTAGTTGTTAAAAGGAACTTTTTTAATGATGGCAACATCTATTCTATCACTTTGCCGCTTAAATATTTGATGAATTAAAAACAATCCAAGGGTTTTCATAAGAATTTGTTTTATTTTCCAACTGTTTAAAATAATTGTTTTTATTAGTTGTAACAGCTTTATGACTGTGAGATGTGCAATTTAGGAACAACTTAAAGCTGAAGTCGTTATCCGAGCTTAGACTGAGACTAAGGGTGCATTTCTTTGGGAAAAATCCTAATCCCGATTCTGAATCTAAAAAGAGATTTTTTGTTTCTTTGGTAAAATCCAAAACAAGGATTATGAATCAAATAAATCCGCTCGCGACGAGGATTCAATGGATTAATCTGAATCCGGATTCTTAGGATTCGTCGCTTTAGCGTTTCTTTGGGAAAGGATTCGAAAATATACAGGTGGCAAGCGGTCTTCGCGCTAAAATCGTAGCCCGGGAAAAATCCGTTTTTGGATTTTTCGTTTCTTTTGCAGAAAAGACTCTGCGATTAATCTCTTTTAGGATTCTTTGCTTCTTTGGCAAAAAAGAATCCTTGTGATCTCACGCAATAATCCATTTTTGGATTTTGCCAAATAAATGCACCCTAACTGGTGGCAAGCACGTATTTAACAGAGCTTGAAAAGTACAAGACTCAAGTAGAGTTTGATGAGGATGCCCTAAGCAACTGCCATAAATTTCCCAAAAACCTTCTCCATATTCATTACAAATATACAAGATGCCTTTCTTCAAATTCTTGTTAATACCTATGAGTATTATTATTAGAAACTTTTGTTTTTCAAAACAAACAATGACCGATTTTGAAGTTTCCTTGGTGCCTTAGCTTTAAAAATAAATGATTCTACCATAGATTTTATATTTTGTGTCATATTTCTCTATAACAGATAATACTTACGTTTTAGTTACCATCAAGAAAATTCACAACCTTTTATCGAGATTTAATTTTTCTACCTTTGTACTGTATTAATTAAGGATGTTCTATGGAGGCCCGATCTGGTCAAAATTCTGCCAATAAAATAAATCAAGATGCAAATATTTTTCTACATGGTTTAATTA
>JANCMA020339558.1:0-11705 GCA_024336925.2 Zoanthus solanderi | reverse complement strand
GTAAGTTATCAATGAAATTCTAGCACGTGGCACCATTTAAATCTTGCACAGTTCTGTCAGTTATTAATGAAATTCTAACACACATGGTACCACGTAAGTCCTGCACAGTTCTGTAAGTTATCAATGAAATTCTAGCACGTGGCACCATTTAAATCTTGCACAGTTCTGTCAGTTATTAATGAAATTCTATCATGTGATACCACGTATGTTCTGCACAGTTCTGTCAGTTATCAATGAAATTCTAGCACGTGGTACCACGTATGTTCTACACAGTTCTGTTAGTTATCAACGAAAAAAATGAAAGACGTATGAACAAGGTATCGTTAAAAAATACGGAATCGTACTCGCAGTTATAATTACTCGCCACAATCTAAGCTATCCGCACTAAACTGACGAATATTTTCTTGAAGATGACACGAACTAATGAAGCTTGTGTGAAATTCCAAAACGTGTCAGCTCATACTCATCATAACTTGGAACCAGGTTTTCGACCGAAACGTGCCCCTGTGTGGCGGCCATTTTGGTTTTTCTACACAAATCCAACTTTTTTTTCTTAGCGCGGCCACAGGACATCCAGCCCTGCACAATTTTAGGATTGCGTCTCCCTTTACGCACGTAATTAGCAGCGAGTTGTCCATCTGAGAGTTCTGTCCCCTTTATTTCCCTTATGCATTTCACTTACCATGAGAATAAAAGTAGCGATAAACTCAGAAAGTGCTTCTCGCCCCAAAGGCGGTAAGCGAAGAGCCACCATTTTTCCGGGTGTTTTATCCCGCAAGCTTTCCAATCGTTATTTTGGACCTGATGAACAAGACAATAAATCAAAGATAAGTAAGAAGTTTGGCAACAATTAATGTACTAAACGTTAGACTTAAAAGTTTAGTTTACTTTTTAATTGTTAAATTGAAAATTCATTTGGCTTTTCGATTTCCTTAAGTAAAAAGAAACAAATGGTTTATAGCTGGAGCCATCAAGTTGCATGGTCTTTTCAAAACTATTAGTTTATATGGTCATTTTGTTATTCTCGCTTGCCAGCTAATCAATACCTTATCAATAGCTGGGGTTACAACTAGGTAACGTATCGCTGAGATTCGGCTTGGGTTTCGGTTGAGTTTAAATTTAGTGAAACACTGGCGGTTACACGTGAATACATTACACGAGTTAAAACTGAAATTGACACAAAATTTGGCGGGCGGCTTCCTGTGTTTACCCACTTTTGCCGTGTGATTGGTTAAGCTGATCTCCGGTTCCCATAACAAAGTTTTTAAGTATACCATGTTTCCAGCCTTATGAGATCAATAAAATCAGAACACAACCTTCTGCAGGGAGCTAACCTGAGATGCCATAGTATTTAGTTGTACTGAGTACTAAAGAAACGAGGACGACAACTTCTGCTAGAACGACAAACAACAATCGGCGCACGGCACTGGTCAAGATCGATCACATGATTTAGCGTTACGTACGACGTCACAACAGTGCTCTCATTTCAATAACGGTACTTTTTAGTTGTTAAAGAAAATGGCCGAGTCCGCAAGATTTGCGGAAAAACAATGTAGACAAATCGATTTGTGTCTACATCTCGTATTTTGAGTGTTTCTACACGGTAAGATTACTTGAACGACAGTGTAGCTTACAAAGATTTGCCCCGGATTTAATATAACTTTTATGGTAGAGAGCAACAAGTGCGTAGTTGCTCAGTCATACATCCCGTTGTTTTGTCATTCGTTTGTAGTCTTGATATCTTAGTACATTATGTTTAGCTCTACATGACTTACATGAGTTTGTATAGACATTGGCAGCTAGTGCAAACTCGCCGAACAGGTTAAACCAGTTTTCTGTTAAACGCATTTTTATTTTATGTGAGTTCGTTTGATTTTCTTTTATTTTGCAACATTTTCTTCCAGTTCGCCAGGCCACAACAAGAAGGCAAAAATTAAGAAACTATAGATAACTCGATCCTAAAAAGCATAAAGAATAAGACAACGTGAATAGTTTCTGATTTTAAAACTAAGTTTCTTAAAAATAAGAAATTTGAACTCACTTTTAACGCAGCAAACAAAGGCGATTGATTTGCATTGTTTTTTTACGAGTGTATTTTGCAGTTTCTGTAGTTGAGGGGGTCAACAAGAGCCCGCAACCTATTTTACACGCCATATCTCGATTTTGGTGAAAAATTGTTCTGCCAAAATCGATCGACAATGTCTCGTAAATCAATAAGAATTTATTTCCACTCCAACAAGAGTATTTTAAAGGATGGCCACCGCGTCTGTCAGAGTACTCGATTTTCAAAGCCAAAGTTTTGCGTCAGTAGTGGAGTGTTAATGTACATTTTAATAGTTGAGCTACGCCATTACAATTAAATTGTTATTCTTCAATATCTTGCGTCAGTTTCGTAAAGTCATGTATATATCGCGCGCGTGCGATGCAGTGAGCTTAAGTATAGATATTGTTATATATTAAGTATAATATTGTTAAAGCCCGTCCACACTAATCGGAAACCGAATCCGGTAATGTCGAACCGCATATCTTTTCATGCAAATCGGCTTCCGTCTACATGAAACCAGTGAATCGGGTTAGGGTTAGGGTTAGGGTTAGGGTTAGGGTTAATTCGCCGATTGAACATTGAACGGATTCGTGTGGACATCCAAAACTGGATTTTTTCGAATATGCTGACGTCATGAAGTCGGGTATAGACTGCTAAATCAGATCTCGGGTGTGCCCCCATGCTCATAGACCTTTTTCACGTTATATATTATTCTTTTGTCTGCATTCTAATTTTCCCGTCAAGACTCGTTCACAAACTTTAAAATCAAAAAAATATGTCACCAATAGACCCTATGCAAAAATGGCGGTGTTTTTAATATTCTTTTGTCTGCATTCAAATTAGCCCTACTAGCCTCGTTCCTGAGTTAAACTTTCAAAAAAATATCTTATCTCAAATGAGGCTTGTAAGGCTAATTTGAATATAGACAAAAGAATATTAAAATCACTAGTAGTAGTAAATCTTTATTTGTCCACGGTAATTTTATCAAATTGAATGTACAAGTATATAAAATTTGTTCTACCTAAAAGCTGTGTCCCTATATTAGTTATCTCTACATTGAAAACTAAAATTGCAATATTAAAACCTTAAAATTCAAAGTTACAATATAGATATATTACATGGTGATAGATATATAAGACGAATAAAATATTATCAATTACATAAAACATAACTATATGAATATGTAAAAGAAAAAATCTAAAATTAAAAGAAATAAAACAGAACATGAATAAATTACGCCTTGAGGGTATTATGAGTAATAAAACTATTACGAAATCTGTTGGTTTTGAAAACAGGCCTAAAACTGAGCTTCTTCCCAAGTTGCAGTTCCACTCGTTAAGCGGCTTCAGCAACATATACAATCTATAACCAGGCGACTTTACGATGAAAGTAAAAACCTTGTTTGTTACTTTATTTCTTCGTTCGGAAAGCATACTAAGGCGTGACTTAATGAGGACATCCTCGTAAGGGGAAAAAATGTGCATTATTATATTATTATAACGCTTCTGAACTGCCTCGAGGTCGCGAGAAAGATATAAAGGAAGACATGGCAAGCACACTCAGCCTGGGTGATGAGCCGTATACATGTACGAAAAAACTGAACCAGTTCCTCTGTGCCTAATCCAGAGCGTTTGAGATGTGATAAGCAATACAATCGTTTTCTAGCCTTCTTGATAATTTCTTTGAGATAATAATACCATTTAAGGTCGATCGTTAGAAATGTAGAGGCCAAGAATGTTTGCATGGGAAACAATGTCATGCAATCTGCTTATTATTTTAAAAATAGAATATAGAATCAAACGTAGTGTGTTTTTTTTTACTATAGCTAATACGTTTGCATTTTGACTGATTGATCTGGAACTTGTCCTTGGTTGCATACCTGGATAAATAAAGTCTCTTATATAAAAATCTTATGCTCCTTTCGATTCCCGGTAATTATACTGCTATTTTAAAATCAAGCAAGCTCTCTTTAGTTGCCGGCACTAAAGTTTTTTTGTTTACGAGTTTAGGAAAGTTCGATATGATCCTATAACAATAGTTTTATTGTATTTGTCTGAAAGTCTCGGATTAGGCTTTCACTTTCAGGTTGATAATGACTTTACTTAACATGTGTCAAAGCATTTTGCTGGTAAAAAACCTATTCATTGGGGTCACCATCTTTATCACTTTATGGTACACGGAGACTTTCACATTACAGACACACAATTATTAAACGACAGTTGGATGTTCTACGGTTTAGCGTCCTTATCCAAGAAGACGTTAAGGTCTAAACGTTTGCAGATCAGTAGAGCAAAGGCAGAAGCTCAATTTTAAGATCGGCCGGGAGTCGAACCCGAATCTTCCGCACGGTAGACTGGCATCTTTCGAGTTTGGCTAACCAGACAGGCGATTTTTACATGTTGACAGGTTTTCGAGTTTTATCTCAAAATTTAATTATATATATGATTTATATACAACATACTTAGTTTTGCTTTTTTTTTATTTTCGACTTAATGTCCTTATCAACAGTGATTTGGATAAACATTTACAAATAAAAGCTAGCGGTAAGAATCCGACGTTTCGGTGACATCTTGGCACCATTGTCAAGGAAAAAACAATTATATATGCAATTGTAAGAGTAACTCAGAAACGAAAAACAAAAATTAGCATACGTTAAACAAAGACCTAAGCTCGTATTGAGTCCTTGGTCCGAATGTCCTTACACTTTAAAAATAAAACTTGATATTCACGTCTGCAATTCGTGCTTGTCAAAACACTGAACACTTAGTGTAAGCGAACAGCTACAAAATTCCTACGGATTTTTGCAGCGCAAAAAAGAAAACTTTATCTTTGCCAACTCCTCGCTCATTCTTGTGTATGCTCCTGAGTCCTGGTTTGAATTTTGGCCATTATAGCCGTAAAAGGTTCTTTTAAGTTCATGTAAAAAGTATATGTGCAAAAATGCTATTAAAGAGCCCGCACTCAAAACTGTCTATTTCTGTTTGAGAATAATGGTTTCTAGTAAAATTAATTATTTTTGCCCACAGCTCACCAAATCAAGTCATTCCATTTTTTATACTTGTTCTATTGTCTCACTATTTTTGCCGGCAATGAAAAGACCGTGGCTTTCATGTCAGTAACAGTAGCCATTGTTGTAATTCCAGGACTTGTCCGTCCGTCGTCATTGATGAATATTTTAAGATGAAAATGAAGAAGAGAATTACTCAACGAAAACATTTCAGACATTTTGAATGTGACTAGCGGGATAATTTGAATTGATATGTAAATTGTCCTTGTTGTCTCGTTGTCACTGAACTGTCAGTGTACTTTGAGAAAAAAATTTGTGCGGGGTTGTGACCTCGTTATGTTTGTTGTATTATATGTATATACATAAGCTCTTTTAAGTATTTTTTTATGCTTTCAATAATCTAAATGATATATAAAAATGGGCTGGTTATTCAAAACCCGTAAAAAAACTGGGATTTAGTTATTCGAATAATTATTGCAAACATGGGTAGAAAGAATTTCTGGCAATAACTTATTTTGATTCGGTTAAAAGTCGCTCTTGCTGGTACACCGACACCCAGGAATGTTATACGTGCTAGATCGAATTCAGAACTTTATCTTGGTTTTACTATATGTATGACCTTATGTATATATATTCTTAACATGATGGCTTTGATTCTGGGAGTAATTAAATTAGATTATAATTCACACGTAGGGAAATCCAGCCAGCTTCTAAAGTTAATTTCCAAGAGCAAAAAAATACGAATGATTTGTCCATAAGATGAAATTTTGAGAGTCGAAAGACATAAAAGTGTTATTAATGAGTGAAGTACGATTCTGATTTTATGAAGGCAATACTAGTGGACTGCAGTTTGCAGCATCAGTTACAGAATTTTAAATATTTATCTTTCTGTCTGAACTGTTGCTAGTGCTAAGTGGTACCATTAACCAACTGTTTTCACAAATCCAAAAGTACTTGGTTGATGTCAGATAAGAAGTTGTTAAGAGCGGACATATTTTTAAAAGCAACAGAGAAACTAACACTTACTCACCTTGATGAATAAGCAATTAAAATGTGAAGACTTAACTTTCGTCTTTTAAAGCGAGCAATCGAGCGATAGACAAGGCCTAAGAACAACTGTCATTGTCAGAGTCAAAAAATAGCACCCTGGGTTTAATCCGGCTTTTAAAACAAAATATGTCAATAGAAGAGGCGATTGTAATGACGTCATGACTACGATAAACAAACCAGAAAGATGGACAGCGATGTAAAACCTTTTTTAAAAAACTTTGTTTTAAAAACAAGAAAATTGCTCTTGTATCTCTGGCAAACAAGCCGTTGCATGTCCGAGTCGCGTGGAAATCAAGTGGATTAACCAAAGCCTATTTTTAGACTACCCTTATGGGGACATCAAGATGTCTAAGTACAAGCGGTCTTGTAAAGCAAAAAACAATTTAGAGTGTAAAGAAAAAATTCCCTCGAGACAAAAGCAAGGCCCTGTTCAACAAGTTTTTTTTTTTTGCATTGATGTTATACGAAATTGTGCAAAAATCTGCATTCAACTTCACTTTTCGTTTGTCAATGCATGCTTGAATAAGTCAACAACAGTCAACATGCTGAGTTGACACCGCTCCTTGGTTGTATTTCGCCGCTTTCAGTTTCCGACAGTTTTTCATGTAATATAAAGCCAATTAAAGTTGAATAATGTAATGAAAAGACACTTTTGTGTGAAGTAGTTAAACTAGAAGTACAGCTGTAAACACTGTCGGTACAACCTAATTCCGAGAAGACGTTGATAGAGCTCAGATTGGCTTCTAATTTAGAGTTTGTAATTATGTGACTCATCATGCTTTATTCAGAACTGTAGCTTCAGAATAACTATATGGCATTTTAGACAGTTTAATTTGTATATGTGACCGTGAAAACGTAATTCTTGTGGGATGTTCCTTTTATATTATAATTAAAAGTAAAGATAATACATACATATACACTAGACGCGAACTTGAAGCCAGTGAAATGAGCACTAAGGCCATGTTGCGCGCAACCCTTAAATTAATCCGAACTCAATGATAACCTTTTACTCTTACCTCGGTATAGTTCCATTCATGTTTTCAGTGTCTTCGTTCTACGTACATTTTTATTTGCGCAGAATATAAAACATGTTCACAATCAGGGGACGGTTCCTCAAAACTCCGATTAACTTAATCCTTGATTAAGACAAAATTCAAAGAGTAATTTTTTCATAAGTAAAGCTTTGTGATGCTTACAAAACACTGTTCAGTTTTACCAATCAAAGAAACATGTTAAATCCAAAATTCTAACCCAAAGCAAGCTATAGAAAGTAGGAAACAGGAACATGGATTAAAAAGTAAACTCTGTGTTAACACCAATCGGGTTTTGAGGAACCGGCCAGGTGACTATTTTATGTTATGTTCTTAAAACTTAAATGCATATTAACGGCATGAAAATATGTGACAGTATCTAGGTTGTCGACTGATGTCATTTCACGAGAAAGGATTAAAACTAAGTGTAATGCTTTGCGCCTTTCGTTGTCGTGTTCCTCGTTGTTTACTGAGCTTTTCAGCTTTCTGTCACAACCTCGATGAGACGAGTGTCATCGTCATCTGACGGTTGAACCAGACGATATTCATCTTGACTACCTTCAAAGTTGTAGTTAGTAGCAACCAACGGTGGGCGCTCGTTGTCATGGTGATGGAGGCCAATGAGGGCCTGGTATAACAGGGCACCCAGCACTCCGCCAATCATACAGGCAATTACAGGGATCCACCACCAACTGCTGTGAACCCTAGTCGCAAAATAATCTGGATTAAAACGATTGCTTGAAAAGATCCTACTCTCCCCTCCCCTTAATCTCAAGCTAAACTTTACGTCACTTCCGTGAGTTCAGCCTTTCCCGCGGGAGGGATAGGTCAGTACTTTTTATGAAATTTAAGATATTTGACATTTGAATTTAACACGAAAAATGATGTTAGTCGCAAATGGTGATCAAGAAAGTGACTATCCAGAGAAAATTCTCAAGCATCGTTTCTCATCCGAGACTTAACCAAGACCTTGCTCAGACAACCTTGTACCTAGTCCTTTTTCTTTAATAAAAAGATAAACCTGTCATCAAGTTTACATTTAAACAAGTTAGAGGTTTGCTGCCACACTACGAAGGTGTGTTTATCGAACCCGTAACGATTTGAGAACGCTACCGAAAGTGGGCGGGCATGGTTGGCGCAAGTGTAATATCTCTGCTTTCCGACCAAAAGGTTCCCAGTTTGATCACGGCTCTGCCGAGATTTGAAGATTTGTGTGACGTCTTTTCCGCTTAAGTTAACTCAGCTTTCCATTAACCAACCACGGTAGGTAAATGAAAACTAGCGTCTGCTGGGAGCTAACTTGCGATGGATTAGTGTTCCGTCCAGGGGGAGTAAAAGACTCTCATCTGTTTAACACTACAGAAACCAGAGATAAGTACCAGCTACATGGGCCATTTGGCTTGTACAGGGTTTAGCAAGCTAGCTAGCAAGCTTAGCTTAGCGAGTAACCGGAAGTGGATTAGAATAAGAGCACGTTCTTATGCATCCTGTAAAAGAGACAACAAGCGCCTGTATGTCCTGTGGTTTGTAAGTAAGTGTAACGTGTCAAGGGAGGATCTGTTAAAGATTTATTGCAACTACAATTAACAAGATCTGTTCTAGAGTACGCTTCACCCGTTTTAGGTAATTTGGCTATATATTTAAGTTTTACCTCAGAATCTGTCGCAAAGATAGCATTTAACCCTTATTTTTAGAGGGGTAGACTACGGTATAGGCTTGGTTCTCTATGGTCTTTCTTCTTTCTCTGAGAAACAGAAAAGTCTGTCTGTCTGTCTATCGTTTAGTGTAAATGTTGTCGAAACTGCATCAAAACAAAAAAGCTGACGCCATCTTTACCGCGTGAATTAAATTCATGCATTGTTATTGATGGTTTTGAGCGTACTAGTGTAAACATTTAAAAACAAAGAACCCGTATACTGTTATTTTGCGATATTAATAATTAGTTTTTAAGCAATCCTTGGGTTAAGTTGAAATTCACTTAGCAAACAAGTGGATGCGTTTTCTTATTTCTTTTACTGAGAAAATAAGGAACTTGTGGCAAATTTGCTTAGTATGAAAATAACAATTCACCTAACCAGCTCATCAAAATTTCATTGGCCAACACGGAACAAAAATTTGTGTCAAAGGTCAGTCGATCGATCAGCCACAAAAACCACAAAAGAGTTTGAAATTTACAAACAAAGTTTGCTTCAATTTAAGCTCTACAAAATAGTAACTTACGTGAACACGTGTCCACCCCAACCCGCCATTGCTGTGAAAATCCTCGGTCCCAAATCACGCGCGGGATTCAGAGCAAAACCTGTGTTGAAACCAAACGTTGCACCAATAGTAAAAACAACAAGTCCAATTACAAGGGGTATTACACCCTTGGGCGGGGCACTGTTCTTCTCATCTGTGATGGCGCATATACACCCAACTAGGAGCATTGTTCCAAATACCTGCAATGGTGGATTTACCAATATTTTAATAAACCTTCTACAGTAACACCGGCGAAGTTATTTAGCACTTCAAACAGTTTTATTTAAAAATGGCGGCGATTTTAATATTCTTTTGTTTATATTCAGGCCCTACTGGCCTCGATTTGAGTAACATATTCTTTTGAAAGTTGAACTCAAGAACGAGGGCAAATTTGAATGTAGACAAAAGATTATTAAGATTGCCGCCATTTTTGAATAGAGTCTATAACTTGTACAAATTCTTAACGGAACCTGATTTTTTTTCTGCTGTGTAAAACTACATCTGTTCGGGATTTCAGTAATGTGTTTTTATACCGATTCCTCGTTCCATGCCCTTAGGGTAAATTAACAAAACAAAAAGTGCTAGCTCATGAATAAGAGAGACGCCATACTTGCGCCCGCGATCAAACAAAGTTGTTACCACCTGAAGTTAAAACGTTAAAATGCACGTTCCATTCTTTTAGACGAACTGTAAGCCTTTAGTTAAAGTGTTTTTTTAAACAGATTACAAATGAAAATATATTTACATATAATGTCTGTAACTGATAACTTTGCTAAAAGTTCCAGCGATAAACGTAATGAGAATTTTGATTTGGCGTTGTGACGTCAGAGGCAACTGTTCTGAGCCCGCGATAAAAGTGCAATAAAGTGCCCTACTGAAGGTCTTATTAACCCTTTTTGTAATCACTATTTCAAAATATAGATCTGCGAATCGTTCTAAAATTGAGTTCAGTTCCCTTTAAATTCATGAAAGAAAGAAAAAACTTTAAATAGGAAAAACAAACTGGCCAATAACACAGACGTTTGGACCAATCAAATGAAGAGGTTTCTTCAAAATCATTTACAAAAACTGGTTCAATTTCATTCTGTTTCGTCTCTACGAGTTTATAGAAAACAAACTGTTAAAAGTGAAAAGTACGCCACTTAACTAAAAGAATTTCTAGCATGTAATTTGTCGTTCTAATTGCTATAATGTTGTACAAAAGCTGTTTCCAGTGTTAGAAGTTATTAAGTAAGAAAAAATAAAAATCTTTTGTTGTATATACAAAATGGTTCACCAAACCTCAAGCTCCAGTTAGTATGTGTTAAGATGGCTGATATACGATTTGTAGAAATTAGAGATTTTGGCCGTATTCTATTGGAGACTCTATCCAGGAAGCGAACAAAGTTGCCTGCCTTTGTATTTTTTATGCAGTGTTGGAAGGCAGCATCACATATTCACAAGAAAATCCGTCCTAAAACCATCTAATTAAATGACAAAAAATGCCACAATTTACCCAAGGTAAGCAAAATACATTTTTACATTAATCTTATCGCCTTTATTGTGTATTTTGGAACTATTTTTCGAAAGAAAAAAAATCTGATCGGTAAGTTCAGTCAAGAGCGACAGTTGCAAAATAATCAAATTTAAATGAAACATAGTATCGCATTGTTTGAATGGGCCGCCTGTAGTTGTACCCAACAGGACAGCATTCAGACTGGTGCAACTAGCTTTCACAAAAACCGTTATTAGTGTGATGATATTCTTTAGAAAGTTTTCATTGTTTTTGATTTATTTGTTGTTTGTGACTTAGAGACGTCTTTTCTTTCTAAAAGGTAGCTTATGGCTATTTAAAGCTTCATGTTATAGTTTGACCCCGTTTTCGATAAATTTAAAAGTAATCGAAATCAATTGAAAAAAATTGGTCGAAGAAACAGTAAATTAGTCAACTTTGATAGATCTATAGCGTACGTATTTATAGTGACATGTTTTGGAAGAACGCATACCATCATCAGAATCAAACCAGGCATGCAATTCCACATAACAGAAATGTTTTTCTTATATCAAGCATCGAGTATTTCTCAACTAAAAATCAAAGCGGCTATTCACTTACTTTTAGAATCAGCTGGCTCTAAGAGCCAGCTCATTCATATAATGAACAATAATATTAAACAGTCTAATGATTAAATCATTTTTTCCCCCAAATATTTTAATACTAAATTGTATTACCAAGTAAAAAAGGCATTATACGCAATTTTAAGTTTAAAAAAAGAAAAGAAAAAAAAAACTAAAATAAAAAAGGTCAGTACGGGCCTCGAACTAGGTCCGTGCACACGAAAGTCAAAAGTTCTACCAT
>JANCMA020339454.1:0-11705 GCA_024336925.2 Zoanthus solanderi | reverse complement strand
AACTTTAGTTAAAATTTATGAGTTAGGTGTTAGATATTAACTAGTAAATTTAAAATTAAAAAAAAAAAAATTTTTTTGCTATTTCATGTATTTAGTTCTCGCAGAAGTATTGTGAATTGGGCATGCAAATTGAATTACTTGACTTTAATTGAGAGTCAATAGAAAACCAGCCAAGGAGAGCCAGTTAGTCTGTTGAGTTGTTGTTGAATAAAAAGTCCATTTCAGAAATATATTCTTACAAAGTAAACATACTCGATAGGGAGGCTTTTCAAACCACTCTAATTGTAATAGAACGAAAACAAACAGTAATTATACACTGTAATATGACTAAAAAGAACACTCTTTAGACACCACAAAATTTAGTGTAAGGTGTATCGAGTGAGCTAATCAACCGCAGAAAATATTGGTCAACACTATTTGAACACATTTTGGACCACCTATAGCAAAAGCAGACACATTCATTTTATTTTCAGCTATTTTTAAATTGGCTTAGAGTTAAAAGTACAGTAGAAGGCGACGTTTTCCACATTTATATAGAATTTTATCATTTATTTCCATTAATTTATAATAAAAAATGTATGGCTGCTATTATCTTCGCGTCTGATTGCTTTCTGGTTATCACTTGTGACAGTATACCGAGTTCGCGAGACAGTTTCTCGTCATGATGCAGAAACAGTTATATATAATGCCTCCATAAAATCTTCGCGTTAGTTTCTTAAGAAATATGTTGTTGTACACGGTAAGGTCTTATTTGGGATATTTTAAAATACATGCAGCAGGCGAACCAGATGTTCTATATCAAATTTGCATGCGTTTTCTGAGGAAAAACAAATAGATATTGTTTGTGGCTTTTGGGTTGGACTTTTTTAAACTGTTTTACATCGCTGTTCATGCATGAGAGCACATTTTTTTTAAATCGATTAAGCGAGCCGCAAGTGCTTTAAAGTTAGACATGCTTTAAGTTTTGTTCACATTTCAATGCCGTGTCTACTAGTTTTTTTTGGAAACAGAACTTTTTGGCATCTTTGGTTCTGACGCTGGTAATTTTATTGTTAATAGTGAGGTTGATGACAGAAGATAATAGCGAATTTAAGTACTTAAAAGATTGCTTGCACGTTAATTGTGTGGGGAAAAAATAATACTTTGAAGCAGACATATAACGGTCAGAAATAACAGAATTTTTAACGACTGGAATTTATTTAACCTTTTCAAACAACCATTCAAATTTTTAAATCCGTCAATTTTAATTTCTTTGTCTATTTTTTCTTCAGAAGGCCGCGTTGATTGTTCAGTTTGACTTTCCAAATCTCCAGGGTATTTTGATTTGAAAGCCCTGCAGAAAAAAAATCGCGACATCTGAACTAGGCATTCATTAAAAGGTTTTCTGTTGTAAAGAAACAAAATATTTCCTTTACTAAGACCGCTAATTGTTTCTTTAAACTACTCAGTCTTTCAGACTACGTATGGGATATTACTTGTATTTGAAAAGGAATTAGCTAAGTCTTCGTTGAAACTTAAACTGTCTCATTATTCCTTTAGAGTAATGAATCTCTACTAAATGTACAGAAACAACGATAACTTTTTACACCAGCGACCTGAATGTTGTTGTAAGGGAAATGAAACTCTACGTTTGTTGCTAGAGTGACAAAAGCAATAAGCGTTATCATTTTCCAACAAACATGCTTTTTGCATCGGCCCCAAGATGGCGAGCTGTTAGATAACCTTGAGCGCTCATGCGACCCTTCCATCAACCTCCTGTGCAGCGTTCACAATAAGTCGCTCAGCGCCACACATACATCTCTTTAATTCAACAAAGAAAGGCAGCGGAAATTGTGCAGAAAGAAATCACAATAAACACTTGTGTCGCCAAAGGTTATTTCCAAAGATCGATGATTGAAGGAGTTTCACTTCCTGAAAAAAGGCAAGCAACGAATGATACTGAAGCATGTCGCGAATTTCTGTTTTTCCTTTACGAAAAACACTTTTCCAACAACCGGCATCTGTTGTCGTTTTGCGAACAAATACCATTTTGTAACAACTGAACTTTTAATTTTATCGCAGTAATGTTCCTATCTGATCTTCAAAACTTTAGAAAGTACCGACTTGCTGTTCTTAATAATAAAGTTTACTATGCCAACAAGAACTTTCCAGACTTTTGAGATCCGCATGTAAATAATTGCTTCAGAAGATGACTGATTGAAGACATGCAGGTAAACGAAACAGCGATGAAAACAGCCACAAATGACAAAAACGTGATAAAGACCTAATAGACATTTACGAAACAATTAGTTTGCCGCGATGTAAAGTATAGAGTTACTTGTTCAATATTTATTTTTAAGAGTACCGAGCTAAAAGTCACGCTTTTGTACTTTGTGCAACCATTAGTCTTAGTTTTTTTACTTTGTTCACAAAATGACGAGATAGCAATACGTCAGTCTAAGGTTTCCCGTGGACACAGAAGAAGGTAACCCGAGAACGATTTCCACAGTTAAGGGAAACTCTGGTTAAACTGATACTAAACAAACGATGACGGACATTGCATCAACACATTCAACTAATTTGCTTCATTACGAAGAATTTTGGAAGCGGCGAAAATCGACTTTTAAAAATAAAAAGTTAAATGACTAGATGGTGGTTAGCATATGAAAAACTTTTTTATCGTCCTATTAAAGTGTTATCCCACAACCACAAACTAAACATTCCTTCACATATACATTAGCAACACAGCCCAAACACAAACAATTTGCTAAAATACTTACAGAGGGTTGCTAGCAGTCCAGACGATGAATGGAAGTATATCAGAAAATCCCGAGTTCACAAAAAGAAACAGTAGAATCACTATTCGTCGCTCCATGACCAAGTTGCTATCCGCAGCTCCCTAGAGTTTCATCTACGGTCTTGATCTCAAATCGGTTTGTGCGGCTACCGTTAACTACCAACGCATGAAGTGTGAACAGCACCAATATTTATCAATCTCTATATTGCCCTTTTCGGGTCTAAAACAAAAACAACGTGAATTAGCCTCGAGATAGAGAGTTTACCGATCAGGCAAAATCACTGCCCCTTCTCTGAGCGGTCATTGCGATTCGACAACTTTCATATGACAAGGTGACCCGAGTGTGATAAGTAACGGAATCACGTGTTTCATATTTTACTAATGACGTTTTTTATTGCCCGCCCCACGCGCTCAACCCATTCAAATGCTAATATTCATTGTTACATGTGAGAAGTCTAAATGAAACATGCGTAACTCGTAAGAAGGAACTATTTAAAGTTGTTAAAAGAACCCCTAAAGATATTCAAAATTCGATGTAAACTCCGAAATAGATTTTTGCAATTGTCTGGGGTGTGATTTACACATAGATTTAAAAAAGTGTGTGAGATTTTCTTTTCATTCAGTGTGAGAAACTATTAACGCAATAACGGTGTAAACCATCTGCAACATCCTGAGATGTTGGACCGAAGGGTGGAGAACACGCACGGTTCACAGAGAACTCGTTGACATGAAATTCCGGTCGTCTCAACTTGTTTACCATGTAAATGTATCCAGACTCAGACTCAAGTAAAAACTAAACATAGAAGAGTGGAGCAAATGACAAAATGAAGTTAATATTTTAAACAAAAATGCAGACTATAGGTTATTGTCAAGATCTGGAGTTTGTTTCTGTTCGTTACATGGCGGATATGTCGTGTTTTGTGTTTAACCAGGACAGTACGTAATGAAACCACTTTTACCTTTTTAAAACCACTTTTACATAAACGGTGAATGCCTCAGCTTGTTTAAAAACTAGTGGTAAAAACCCAGATGACCATTCATTTGCTTGAAGAGTAGATCCAGCCAATGCTATGATTGTTTCAACAAAATCACAACTTAAAAGCTTTAGTAAAGTTCGGTAAATATAAATTTGAACTAATAAACTTGCAGTTGACGGGCTTAAAAAGAGCTTCTCACACATATCTGCCAAGTTTCAGATAAGTTGAACGGAAACTTAACTTGGCTAGCGAAAGTATCATTAACTTCGTCAGTTCGTGTTTTGTGTTTATCTCGTATGTAATTAAAACTTCTATCCTTCAAAAACCAATTTTACATAAACAATGAATAGCAATAGCTTAGCTTTTTTTCCTTTGTTATTTCCTACTTTTAAAAGTCGGATCACATTTCTCTTTAGGCTGCACAGTTTTCATACCACCTAACTTTCTCAACTCTTGCTGATATTGTCAGGTTTTCTTGAGCAAACTTCCGTTTTATTCTTTACGGATTGTCTAGGACACTTGAAAAACTTTGATAGACGTTGAAAAAGTGATACTGTCAAAGGAGGCGGAACACGTTATACACGTGTGCTGATCTAACGGTCAGCGGAAGTGTTTTATCAACACTGGCCGGGTGATAACAGAAATGGACGTGCAGATGTTTTGCATTGTGGTCTGGATGAGACAACTCAGTAAAGCAGAGAAGTATGTTCTGGTGTCTTGACAAGCCCAATAAATATTGGCGGCAGGATTATGATGAAACCATTCACAAGGGGTGGCTGCATGGTGATTGTTAAATGATCCCGCAAGACTTGACAAGCGAAATGATTACATGCACCCAACAGAAATTTGCATACAGCAGATAAGGCCGATGGAATCTTTTTGTTGCTGTTGGTTTTGTGTCCAAATAAAATTCCAAAATTTTAAGATTATTTGATTATGTTGCAGATATATTGACTTCTGTGTATTTACACTGGAAACGTCAATATTTATTCAGCACTTTCTCACCCCTTACTATCAACTTGACTTGTATTAAGCTTTTTGAAAGTTCAGTAATTGAGCTGTTTTTAGATAAATCCAGACTTAACCACTGTGAGAACTAAAAAAGAATTCCAATTAGTAAGAGGTTACAAAAGATATCATGTCAATTTCCTGCAAAAACAAAATAGTCAGAGATAATAACTGAAAACAAAGCAACAAATGTGAAAATCAACTTCCGTTGGCCCCAAGGATCTCGTAAAATGCATGCGAACCTCAGATGTACTTCATTGTATGTAAGATTGGGAACTGTTTTTTTTTTCTCTCGTGAGCTAGAGATAAATGTTTAACTGTTATGCCATGATTACCTGGATAAAAGTTTCACTTTTACCTTGGTAAATGCTCTCCTGGATGCCAGGGGATTAAAATCCAAAACGGAGCTTGCAACTTGCAACAGCTTGAACTCTCATGCAATTTCCATTTCAAATAACAGCCCTAATCTTTTAAAACGCAGGCTGTCCTGCAATGATAAAATGTAACACAATTCGTACTGTTTTTATACGTCGATATGCCTACGAGGTACCACATAATTTAGAAATAAACTAGCCGTATGTTGGTATTCTTTTCCCAAATTACACCTAATATATAATAGTTTCAAGACGTGTATGCGTACGTTAATTTGTGCCTAAGGATATAGCAACCCTGGCATGACGTCTTTGTGATACAAAAAAAGCTATTTTCAAACTATATGTTTCTGCAAAGTGAAGCTTCAACCCGCGAGGCAAATAAAAAGTTACAATTATCAGAAAATGCTCGTCAAAATCTGATTTAATCGTCAAATGAGTGATAATATTGGGTTCGGAGATTTGCAAATGGTGTTCAGTCAAATCCGACGAAACTATGTCTTTATCTTGTACGGGATACTCCGGGCTAACTTGTATGACGTGCAAGAAATAGAAAACTAACAGCTGGACGCAAAGCTCGAAACTTCAAATCTCTGGGCTCCAAATTGTCGGGCTATTGACAGTGTTGTAAGCAATGATGGTGGTCAAAACCTGCGTTCTTGGCGTTCCATTTAGTTTAATTGCTGATAACAGTGTGGTTTGAAATGGAAGCGGTTTGCAGCATTTCCTGTTGAAAGTAAATCTATTCCTTCTCATGCATGTAAATTTATATATCTACGCTGTTTCTTATCGCTTTTTCAACCAATTACTGCGAGACAAACGTCTAAAATAGTTTAGGTGCTTTATCGTGCAACAAATTGAAAAGCCCCGCTACTCTTGGTAATTTTTAACTGATACTGATCTAGCGGAAGAATCCTTTTTTTCGGTGGTACTGATAATGATAATTAGTAAATTTGTTTAGTTTTTATTCTCAAAAATATCTGCCAAGTATTAAAATTTTTTATTACTTGTGCCAGCAGCGAAGCGCGGCACAAGTTTAGGTTTGCCCCGTGTTTTTTTTTTATTTGTCTCGAGGTCTTAAGCCACTTGATGTAATACTTGATATACTGGACAGCGGCTGTATTCGGCTATTTGAGAAGCCAAGTCTTGCGTATACAGTCAGAACTCGATAAAATCAAAAGCTTTCACATTTTATCCACGAGCTGGCACAAGTATACGCTGCTAGAGCGCCTTGTTTTTAAATAATTTAAGTTTGAAACTTTGGTCTCGAAAGATATGAGCAACTGATGATTTCCTCATACTATATAGTAAGGGAAAGGAATATTCACTTTATCGAAGGGTTTGGAGTAAGAATTTTGCCCTTTTTGCACGGGGGTTTCATTAACTGGTTCAGGATTTACATTAAATAACACCAGATAGTTCTATTACGACAAAAATTTGCAATAAAAGGTGACTTTATAATTATAGGGTTTCATCAACTTGTTCAAAACTGACAAAAGTTAAAATGAATGACAATATATATTTCTAAGTCACTTTCAAGAAAAAAAACTGAATGGTCACTTCTAGGATTTCAAAAACTGGTTCAGAAGTTCGAATTGATAAAGCAAATAATTTCTAAGTTCTTCAAGAAAAATGAAAATTGTTAATTATTATATTTCTTTTTTTTTAAACTGATTAAAACTGATTCTTAGGTTTTAAAAACACTTGTGATTTAAAACAGATATAATTTATTTTTGTTATACAAAACAACTTTAATAAACAAGAAACAAAGAAGAACTGATGATTGTAAACTCGTTGTGTACTATTTATGGTGGCCTTCAGTGAGTTACAGATTAAGGCCACTCTCTACCCTAAATTTTGGTGGATAGTGAAGGAGTTTGAAAGAAGTATTTGAGTTGGAAGAATTTTGAGGACAATCGCCAAACCGACCATGCGAAAGTGTAACTTTGGTTAGGCTACGGTTTGGCTGCCTTCTATCAAACATTAACTCCAAAATTAATTTTCAAACTTCACTAAAATTCCCTGAAACTCAAATTTCGCTTAAAAAACAACATTTAAAAAATCTATCTCTTCCCTCAAATGTCATCCAAAAATTTTCAAAATATTCAGGAGGCTTCCTTTTCATTCACCCTGTGATGTGATTATCGTTTTTCTCACATTTCAAAATAATGACGGAGATATCATCAAAAATATCACTAAAAGCAGCGAAAAAATGGTCTTAGGGTAGAGAGTGGCCCTAAACGCCTAACTTAACTCAAGATTGTTTCAATTACGGGTGCGGAGTAGTTTTAAAACTTTAAGGAGCTGACGTTTCAAGCTTTGCAGTATGTTAGCAATTGAAAATAAGAGATGCTAGAACCTTAATAATTCAACATAGTCGGTAGGGCAATTTAGTTTGCCAATCTGTGGGTTATTAACCAGGGCTGGTTATTTGGGTGAATGCTGGCAACTTTTACACCTTACATTGTGAGAGCGGTTGAATGTGGATATCAAATTAAGCACTTCTAACAAGAGATTTTTTCCGCGTCTGAATGAAATAAGCGGAAATTCGAAAAAAGAAAAATCAACGCTGCATGTTTCCGGTTTTGTTTTCACATCTGTTTTTAAAAGTGAAAACAAACGGACCTCTCTCTTTGGTGTCTGAGCCTGACTGTTAGCAGCAATGGACAGCTCTTTGGGCTTTTTTAGGTTTCATCAGCATGGCATAAGTAGCAAACTGGGTCAGGTTCCCAAAAATAAATAGCCTAATAATATATAATAAACAAAATAAATAATGCTTTATTTAACGTCAGTTGCGAAAAGGAAGTTGTTGCCCATTCTTCCTAGCCAGAGGCAAATGTTTAATCACTCGACAGCTCGGATCTTGACGTGATAGTCGAATTTGCAGAGGGAGGAAAACCGGAGTATCGGGAGAAAAACCCTTGGACTTGAGTAAGATTGAGACCAGGACTCGATCCCGGGTCGTAGAGATGGGAGGCGCGACTTATGATCACTACTCCTACCTAACTCCCTGAACATGAGTAATGGTAAAAGCGGTACCATATAAAATAGTGAGCATGACTGTTTCTTATGGTAGTTTGAAGGGGTAAAGCCCGCTACCAACGTGGCCATAGTGCCCAACTTCATTTTTGTAAATCCCTGCATGAGGATGATTGAAATCATAATACCAAAATACACAAAGTTTAATTAGTGCCCGTTACTAACGTGGTCTCAGTACCCCCTTAGTGGCTTCAAGCTTGTTACAAGCATGTAAGTGCTTGATGATGATTATCATTTAAGCCACATCCCACAAGCAGTACGCCGCTACTATTAATTTTTCTATGGAAGAAGAAGAAGAAGACCTTTATTTGTACCCGGAATTACAGACTTTAGTTACATGAGCAAATTAAAATTATTTTGTTTTTAACTCTTTGCAAATATTAAAAATTGCGTACTAGCTACCTACAATATCCATAAGGGCTAGACCCTAGGCTGCTATTATGATGATTATATGACTTATAATATAGTAAGTGGAAGTTCATCTACATGAACATTGAAATGCACACCCACACAAACAAAGCAAAGATCATTAAGGGCACGCTAGGCAAGGCAAGAATAATGAGCAGGTGGGTGAGAAAGCAAAAGATTTGATATTTCATCGGTGGTGAGTTAATAACTTACCTGATCAGTTCACAACAATTGAATTATTATACAGTATCAACACACAGAGTATTAATACATTTAACAAGACACAATAATATACAATCGTTGTAATATAGTAGTTACTGTATCTAAAAGAAGATTGATAATTAATATTGAAACGAGTATATTTTTTCAATTGAGTGATAAAAGTTTCAACTCTTGGGAACCTGAGCCGGTTTTTTTAAAAGCTATGCAATTGTAATGAGACTCAAAACGGCCGAAATAGTTGTTTGCTAACATTCAGACTCAATATTATTTATGTTACTACACACTTTTTGAAAATAAGAATCGTACTTTTTTCCCGAGCCTCGCGGTTTTTGAAATTTTGAGTCTTATGTAATTATTAAAGTATTCTTATATAATAGTTTCAAAATAGGTCCTTATTTTACGAGAAAAATATGTTCTGCAGACGGAAGAACGAAAGAGAAATAATTTAGTATTTTTAGTCACTTTTGATCGATCAAAACACATTTAAGTTTTCTATAGAAACTATCGTAGTTATTGACTTTTAAGCCGCTCTTACTATTAAGCCGCACTCCTTATTTCGACAAAGATAGCAGAGTGGTTTCATCACGGTTTTGTTTCAGAAAATACTCAGTTTTAAGCCAAACCCCGTTTTTAGTAACATAATTTGCTTGATAAACACGCTACAAAATGTCCTAATTTCAAAACAAAGTTTTAACAGTTGTTTTCACGCAAGAAAGAACATTGAAACAGTGCATTCAAACGCATAACATAAATAGTAATGTGCGAAGTCGATCATGAGGAACAATGCGGATCTAAAGTGTGCATATATAATATATGTACTAATAACTGTTATTCCACTAATAACTGTTATTACCTCCGAGAAAACGTGTTAGTAAAAATAGAAACTTGCACGTAGCTTAATTTTGTCACTAGTTGTATAACTAACCTGCGAGAGAGATCGACAAATCTACCGGTAATCAAATAGCGAGACTTCTACAAAACTTTCTATTTTACAAAATTACTGTTTGGTTGTCAAATGTTGTGTTTTTCTGCGGCTTAATTGTGAATTAATATTTATAATCATAAATTTTTGATATCGAAAATTTTGTTTCAGGAAAAAAAACTTGGTTTTAAGCCGCAACCCTCAATTCGGAACGCTGTTAGTCTCCATATTCTAAATATTTGTGAAAAAACGGTGCGGCTTAAAAGTGGTTAACTACGGTAGCTTTAAAACATTTTGGTACTGATAGATATTTGACTATTTCTACATATATTACTGTTGTCTGGTAGTTTTTTTTATGTTGTTTTGTATTGGTACATATATCTGGTTCATGTTTATCATGATATATATTATTTATATACGTACCGTTTTTATTCTTTAGACTAATTGGTATGTACGATGAAGAGAGCACGAAAAAGGCTTAAGATCATGTTCCAATGTGAGAAAATAATAAAACAAGTTTTCCTTTGATTGCATTTCGGCATCGAACTGATTGTTTGAGATTGAGCGTATATGATCTGTATGGTTTGTGAACATGTTTGCATGTACTGTGACGTGTTGATCACCGCTTTAATCTTCTCCAGTCGCACGCTTGTTCTTACCAATCTATTCTTTCTAAATGGATGGATTTATCTTCATATAAGGAACCATACTACGTGAATGTACACTGCTTTATATTATATTTCGGATGTGGTTTGAAGCGATTAGCTTTATTTTTAAAATTTGGTTTCGGATTAAACAAGGAAAGTGTTGTTTTATAGAACAGTTCATGCATTATTAGACATTAATTTTGTTTTAAGTAGTAGTCGGAAAAATTAACTTGCAGTGCCGACAATCCGATCATTGGGGATAATATTAATATTTAATCTACAAAGTAATTTTGTTCTTTGTGGCCATAGTCACGAATATCTCACTTTAGACCTATTTCCTCCTATTATTCTTACTTAGTTGTATAATCAGCAAAGCATATAAATGCGACTCTTAAATTTGAAAAAAAAAAAAACTACAAAAGTTGTCTATTCGTAAAGTAAGGGAGTGGCAGGCATTCCAGAAAAGGCGGGAGTCTAGGTCCGAGTTTCCGTTGAATCGTCTTATCGTCTATATTTACCTGAACCTGCCAATTTTTCTACGGAATTCTTTTGAAATAATTGCTTTGTTTTGTTGCTTGTGTATTATTGATATTATCATACTTTGTTCCGAAATACGTTTTTTAAGTCCGTATACGCCTTCAGCAGCAATTGCAAGCTAGCTATGTGAACGCTTTGCTTTTTATATCTAAGTTCTTTCTAGTTAATGAGTTAGTCAGTTATGATTTTGAGTCTACTTTGTAACAGTAAGAAAAACCTGTTTAGAGATCAAGGCATTAATAATGATAATAATAATAATAATAATAATAATAGCCTTTATTTATAGACGAATAAAAAAATAAACGGCACCTATACAGCTGATGTGGCCGTGTGCCGCAATTATCAAATTACTATCTGCCTCTTTAATTATGTATCTTAAAATAGAAAAATAGCTAAAAATATATATAAAATCGTCACTTTTCCCACAATTTGGTGGAAATGTTAAAATTTTCAGTTGTTCCTTAGTAAACTCTTTTTGAATGAATTAATATCACTGACAGTAGTTGTAGAATCGTTAATATTGTTCCACAATGTCGATGCTCTATATGTGATTGACTTTCGGAGTATGTCAGTACGAGGTCGAGGTATTACAAACTTGTTGCTTCCCCTTAATGAGTACGTACTATTCCTTCGTTTAAAAAGTTTGTTTGTGTTACCTTCAGAAAATATGTCTTGGTGTGCAAAAGTGGCAAGTTTATATTTGTAATTCCAAGACAGTGGATTCCAATTGGTGTTATTGAGAACCTCACAGCTTGGAGTTTGCCAGTCATACCTAAATATAATTTTAGCTGCCCTCAC
>JANCMA020339354.1:0-11706 GCA_024336925.2 Zoanthus solanderi | reverse complement strand
GATCTGGGGGGCAGTCTCTCCTATGTTCCGCGCATGAATAAAACCTATCAATCACATCTCATGAGATCATTACAACACCATTGGCTTGAACGAACCAAGAGACGGGGCAAACCTTTCAAAGTGAACACTAAAGAATAGCCGCGCTAGGCCATGCCAGTGAAGTGCAATGTGACAATGGTCCGAAAAACACTCCAGTTTGGCAATCATATTAGAGTGAACATTTTCGATTTACAAATGAGAAGAAATTGCACTGTATTCGTCAATAAAGAACGCAATTTCAGTTTCCAGTGAAAGTTTTGAGGGCATATAAACACTACAGATTTCTGTTGTTTTTACAGTTTTGTAGCACAGTGCTTAGATAATTATTCAGGAATAATAAACAGGGGGTCCTAATAAGCTCACCCCCCCCGTTTATTAGGTACCTAATAGTATATATAGGGAACAAGAGCACTGGCATACACAAGCGTTGCTCACAAACGTTGAACTGTGTGTAAATGGTTCTAATTCAAAAGATGATACAGTTTCATTCTACATTTAAATATATTGTTAGTTGTGGCCATAAAGTTTACACGCAACAATAATTTTGTGTTTACAATAACAACTTAATTACCTTTTTTCAAACAGAATTGCGATCTAATCGGTCCAAATTCTTCATCTTCTAAGAGTGCAGGTTCCTTTAGCACAGAATCTTCCACATTAACTTCCATGTTTCGTTCCTGAAAAAATTGTCATACCAGTAATGAGTTCCCAAACTCTGAATGCTAAACAAACAAACAAACAAACAACAAGCAAACTTTTTTCTTAAAAATATACTGGTTTTTAATTGAGCAAACTTGCCCAGATCAGTGCGAAAACAGCAGTTTGCAAGGTTGAAACAGTGCAAACCAACTACAGTCTTAATAATGAAAATCGTGTAGCTAGGCCTGAGTCCGTACAAAGTCTACACTAATTTTAAAAGTATCAAATGCATTTAGTTAACTCAGACATTTATAGGAACTAAGACGCATAATATGTTGAGCGGAAGTGGGTGTAAAAAGTTTGTGAGAGCTCATAACACGACCAACAATAAATAGGTTGATGAAACAGGCATCAAAACGTTTGTAGAAGCTTTAAGATGCATAATGCGCTGATGAAACGGGTTTACACGATACCAGCTTGCTATGAGTGCAAACGCATGTCTAGACAAAGATTCAAAACAAAACTTCTTTCATAATACTTTGGATAATGTTCAGCCAGCATTTGTTTCGGCTGCAGCAGAAGAGTTAGGTCAGTGTATCAATCGGAGTGTATAAACATGAAAATTGTGGACATATCTTACCATTATCAGCCACCGCGTCAATTCCTTGAAACATTCGGTGGCATGTTTATCATATATCTTCTTAATAACTAGCACACTCACTGCAGGCTTGGTCCACGCGAGAAAATGTTCTGCTGGGTCGACTTGCACGTGATTACTTTAACGGCCAGAAAAATAAAAGAAAACACAATTTAATTGTTTCAATGAATGAAATTATCTGCTGCTATAATTTCGCTAGTATAATATGTGTAGTGAAACAAGCCGGCTGTTCAAGAAGAAAATGGCTAGGAGACTAAATCCACAGAGGGTTTTACTATTATGGTTAACTTATATACAGGAAAAAGCTAGCTTACGACAAAAACCATACGACTGGAAGCACTAAATTTCCATAGCACTAAGTACTATACTGCCTCAGAATTATATTACCATATTATAGATTTTTGCAAGTCTTCTGAAACGTCAATTTTTGGCTGCAAGTTGCTTCTTTTCGCTTGAGTTCCCCTGCTTGAGTTCCTCAAGAAACTAAACACCGCCTTAACTAAATTATTATCCTTGATTCTTTGATGGGGGCTGTTACTAATCTCTTCAATTTCCTTTAAACTTATCATAATTCCGTTCTATCAATTTGCCATCAAATCTATGTCTTGAACTTGAGTTGCACTCCCTCTTATGTTAGAAACGACTAGAGAACTAGGTTTATATATATCACGCTACGCCACAACGAAGCAAATTAATGTTTTGCTTAATTATTCATACTCCATTAACCAGTGCATGCCGAATGACTCTACTGAATCTTGAAACACAATAAGAGTAACGGAATAACATTTCAAGATATAAACATCATGATTTGTAGGCAAACACTGCTTCTTGACTTGTTTCAGAATTTTTGAACAACGTAACCAAAAAAAAAAAAAATCAAATCCAAGACTCGCTTTTTCCTACAAGTATCATAATTCCTATTTTTTTGTGATCAATGGTGCTGAAACTTTCAAGTAATTGTGATTTTAAAACCAAAGCATTAACGAAGCAATTGTTAAAAAAGGAACAATAAATGAACGATTAAATATAAAAGATGAGGACTTACGTTTTCATTTATTCTAATGAATAGCGACGTACTAGAATGTTCACATGCAAAAATAAAGAATAAACAGTCGAACAAATCTAAAAAACTTTTGTAGTTTTGCATTTGTAATTTCAGTTATTAAAGTGATTTGTATAGCTTAAAAGCTTAGAACTGTGAACTTTGCGGAAAGAACAAGAAAAATTAGAGAGCTTTCAAAGTCTCGACTCTTTGGATTTGATAGAAAAGCTGCACCATACAGGTTTTTCTAAAAGAGTGATGGTTCTATTCGATATTGTATTTTTCGTGCTTCAGTCTTCTAGCAACTGTCCCTGAACACTCTATTTAATTCAGTGCTATAGTGATTCAAAGTAGTTAAAACAGGTAAATATAAGTTAAAAATACTCTGAGAAGCTGAAAAATCAAAATAAACATGAGACATAACGGATTAAGATTATCATGAGACCCTTAAATACTTTCTATTCTTTACTATTTACAGTGCCTTTTTAAAACACAAGAGATTGACAGCCTAGCGGCGCGTAACTAAGAGACGTGATCAACATCAAGTCCTGCGTGTATTTATCTGCAGAAGGAATTTTATTTTGGGTTGTATGAAAGAAAGATAGATAGATTAGAAGTTACGAGAAGAAATAGAAGTTAGTTCGGAAATATCGAGCGCATGACGTAAAACAAGGGCATTTAATTTATGACTACAGATTCGCTGTGGATATGTGCATGACATTAAAGCTTGACGTTTCTTTGTTCACATTTCTGTTCCTTTTGAAATAAAGTAGGCATATAAAAATAAGTAACTGATATAAAAAGATTTATAAGTAATAGAATTTTGTTTGAAAATATCGAGCGAAGGACGTAAAACCACAACAGCAGATAAGATCAGATCTATTTATTTCATTTATGACAACAGATTCGCTGTCGACAAGTTCAAAACAAAAGTTAATTGGACGTTTCTTTGTTCACACGTCTGTTCCAGTAAAAATAAAGTAGGTATATAAAAATAAAGAAAAGATATAAACATACAAGACTTTCACGTATTTCACGAGTTTGTGATGCTGGGCGAATTCACCGAAAAACCTGGGCGAATTCACCTGAGTGAACCTGGGCGAAATTGCACCTGGGCGAGATCACCGGCTACCATTTTAACAATGTATTTTACAAGCCGTTGTATGAAACGATAACTAAATCAAGCAGTAGGGGTTGCCATGAATTCAATCTACATTGTTAGATACAAATTACAGCATACAGAACAGATTAAAATTTTTAAAAAAATCTTCTTGAGTATGATAATTTACAACACTGACCAAGGCACTCATCTCACATACCTTTCCATTAAAGTCATGTTAGCGCTGCATTAATGACTTACGCTTACGCAAGTAATAAAAAAATTACATTAACATTCACTTTAAAAGGCATTCAACACATCTATTATAAATAAAATCACTATCGATTACCGCAATTTGGTTGGTTCAACAGGATAGCAATCACAAGCCACCCAATTTTTCTGTTCCCTATAGAAATTACTTAGTGCTTTTAAACAACACTCGGAAGAAAACTTTTATCCCAGATGATGGTCTTTAGGATGAAAACGTTCGGAAAATTTTACAAATAATTTATCAGCATCAAATGGTATTCCTCATTAAAAGGTGCTATTCTGAAACGCGCTAAAGCGTGCAAGACGGGAGCAAAGTCATGTAATTTTTGCTTAGCAGAGAAGTTATGTACTCTAAACGTGGACAAGCGAAACCTGGACCCGGTTCCTCAAAACCCGATTAGTACTAACCCACGGTTAACTTTTTAATCATGTTCCTGTTTCCTACCTTCTATAGCTTGCTTTGGGCTGGAATTTTGGATTTAACTTGTTTCGTTTATTGGTAAAACTCTCAACAGTATTTTGTAAGATAACTTGGCACTATGGCCACGTTGGTAGCGGGCTTTACCCCTTTAAATAACCATAAGAAATAGTGAGCCTTATTGCTAGCAGCCATGGACAGCTGTTTCGGTATAAAATAACGCCTTCGCTAGATCTTATTAGCAGTTGTTTTGAGATTTCTAGGCCTCATTAGCATGGCATAGCTAGCAAACAGGTTCAGGTTCCCGAAACGAACGTAAGTAATGGTAAAAGCGCAATGCTTGTGGGATGTGGCTATAACCCAAGTATAGATAGCACAAACGTGCTAGTAGCTAACTTGAAGCAACTAGATTGGGCACTATGGCCACGTTGGTAGTGGACATCAGCATCACTATTATTTATGGTAGTTTAAAGGGGTAAAGCCCACTACCAAAGTGGCTACTAACTGTAACGTGCTGAATTTGGCCGAGTAGGCTTGGGGACGACTGTAACAGCCAGTTCTGAACTCGATGTAAGCATCGTTTAGGGATAAAAAGGACGCCATTAGTTATGCATAAAAGGGTTGTTTAGGATATCTTAATGAGTCACCAGTGAGTTGTCGGTACATTAAACACGAAATGGACATCATCAAGGCAAATAATTAAGTGTTTTTGCCTTTCTTTTCTTTATTTAACTTTTAGAAGCTCTTCAGAATTGATAGCATGCAACAGTGGAAATCACTGTTTCAAAAACAACGCTATTTCAAATTCATTGTTATTGTAATTACATTGTTTAGCCAGCCTTGCATTATGCAGTTTTTTTGCATTTACATTAACACTGAGGAAGGCAGAGGTTTCTACCGAAACATGTCTGTAAAATCGAAATATAAATTGAAATGTGTCATTTTCTTTCTTGAAAACGCTACAAGTTCTTTAGAATAAGAGTGAAGTCGTAAAGTGGTAATAACCCTTTGATGCATAATTAATGAGATCCTTTTGATCCCAGTGAACGAACACTTTTTCACATTGTTTAAAAGGATCCTTAGAATCTTGGACGATTTTAATTTCCACAGCATCAGTTCGAAACCAGAAAATTAAATAGGCGTTTCTATCACATGTGGTTGGGTATGTTTTGAATTTAAATTTGCCTTGTATTGCGATCTGAAATCACCGTAAATAGATTTATAATCGGCAATGATTTTAAACCGTAAGTAAATTTTAGCTTAACATTTGACACTTGGCAAGGGCGGGGGATTTTCTTGGTTTCAATGCCCCGGTGGGCAAGGTCTTTTAAGCAAGTTTTCTAAAGCTCAGAATCCAAGTCCCCGCTATTGCGCGGCCTGGGGGGGGGTTACATTGACTGGTGCATAACTATTGTATTCAGTATTCACGACCATTGATTCTTTGCCGTTCGCGTCGTCGTTGCCGTCCTGACTCCTCGTATCTTAAAGCCTCTACTCTGACGTTTCAAAAAGCTTTGTTTAAGCTCGCTTTTGGTAACATTCATGAATGGTCATGGGTTTGCTTAATTTGCTTCTCGCTCCGCTCCAAATTTCACTGGTAAGATTTACTTGCAATAAGCTCACTGTTTATAAGAACACTATGAGCTCGGATATGATGGTCGATAAGAAGCAAAAATTCTTTGCATTCAACATCTTTAGTTTGACTTAGTTACATATTATGTTCTGTGATGAAAGCATTCTTAAAAATGGCATTAAATTTGACTTCCTAAACTGACAGAGGTGTTCATTATTATCATATTGGAAATTCGATATCCATCGGTCTACCGTTGACACATTTGCACATTCTGACCCCAAATAAATAATGATTGTTCCCATGCTTCGCATATCCATGACTAAAAGTGAAAAGCATAATTTTAGAAAAGAAAAGCATAATTTAAATGTAGCGCATTTCGAAGCTTGCATTTGACATTTCAAAATTGCAGTGGGGGTGTCTTCAGATATTCTTACGTTATAATGGACAATTTGTGAGACAGAATATAAAACGAGTGTGCTCGCACGGTTCAGTGATAAAAACACAGGCAAATTTTTCAGTTCACAAAATAAATGCTAAGATAAAAAAGGTAAGTTTTTCTCGCACTTTTTAAAAACAAAAAAAAAATAAAACAATGTTCAAAAAATAAAGACACGCAATATGTGTAACCATCCTTACAATAAAAAAAAAAATAGAAAAACAAAAAAAATATTAGTAACCAAAGAATTAGAGGTCTAGTTCTTCATCAAAACAAAAAAATATATTGGGGAAGGGGGAAAAGCCTCCACCCCCATTAAAATTATTGAGGAATACCCCCTAGCCTCCCCAGTTCTGCACCCCCTCCCCCCATCTTGGGCCCTGAGTGTTGATCCAACCAAGATCGAACCCAATTAAGTCTTCTGCAAGATAGACTGCATATTACCGACAAGGCTAAACAGAGGATTGTGTTATAACTCAACTCCCCTTTTTACCAAGGGTAGTGACGTATTTAGAATGGTTGTAGAGGGACAAAATGGTGTTAACAAAAGGCATTGTATTGTAGCCAATCACGTAGGGTAAAAATGGTGTAAACAAAAGGCAATCACCAATGCAGCAGCCACTCGGCAGTTCCATTGGGAATTCTGCGAAAATTTTACAGTTTTCGAGCATTTCTTACAAATTTTACAAATCGGTTAATTCAGTACCCATCATTCTACCCGAGGTCACTTTAGGATGCCTTTCATTGTAGTCTGATTTTTCTTGACCCTCACTTATCACCATCACAAAAAAGACAATTTCAACTCCCTCACACTGTTAACTGAAGTAAGTCCATGAGTTCAAACTTGAGTTATCTATAATTAAATATTTGTTTATTTATTTGAAGCTCTGTACAGAACTTACTTAGCAGGCGTGTAGCACAGTTGGTAACTGCACTGCCTTCTGTGCTGGAGGTCACCAGTTCGATTCTCATTGACTCCAACATCTGTTCTGACTTTTCTCTGATCTGTGTAGCTGTACGTAGTTTTAAATATCCGACAAATGGAGCACTGACAGAGGGAGGGGGTAAAGGGTGCACCATCAACTTCCATTGATAACAGTTCTATGAACTGACAGAACTACCAACACTAAATAAAGAAACCTTTACCTTTACCTTTTTTTACTGATACTAAACCTTATTAATACAAATGCCATCTACCAGGATTTTGTACAAACAATGCTACCATAAAACTTTGAGAAACCCACTCTTTATGTACTCACCTTTAATATAAAATTTATCGCAAAAATATATTTTAACATCAACTAAATTACACATACACTCAAAATGATTGGACAAATAATTTTAACTAAACAAGAATTGTACCCCCATCAAAAAGATTTAAAATAAATTATTTTTTTAAAACAAAATGACTTGTCTTAATGTCAACATATAAGTTATTATCTTAGACCTGAAAAAACTTACTGAAGATAAACTCCATCCTCTCCATCCTCAAGCAAGTGACCTTTACAGCCAAACTGTGGTGCAGGCGATGGTGGGTTGATAGACCAACTTCGTTTTAATTGCCTGCCGAAATGATCAAATACAATATTATTGAGCAATCAGAAAATTTGACAAAAACACTTTTTGTTTTTACCTTTGAATAATTCACTAATAAAATATATTTTATCCTATAAAAAAATTGAAGGAAACTTAAGTTATTGGCAGTCCTTAATTAATATATAACTAATTTGTAAGCTAAAAATGTATTTAAGTCCAGACATTAGGCATAATCACTTGAAAAAGTTTTTTTATTCCAGGAATTTTTTTGCAAAAATAAAAAAATCAAGATAAACGATTGGCAATGATATTACGAACTACATAAAAAAGTACAGTAGAGGTACTGTATAAGCTGCCTTTTATGGCAGAGGATTTGTTGAGAGCTTTCAATATTTGGCCTTTTCAAATTTTGAGAAATTAAAGACTGATCAATCTCTTTCATTTGGTGGCACTTGTTAATAAATTTGAACATTTGGAAAATTCTCCTCCAATGACTATAAAATATGTTTCCCCACATACATGTATATTTTAAAGGGAAGCTGAACTCCAAACTTATTTTTTGACAATGATACAAAACAAAATTTGTTTGAGGTTTCAGAATGTTGTTTTTATACCGATTTCTCAGTCCCTATCCTGAAATTAAAAAAAAAAAAGATGCTAGCTCATGACTAAAGAAAACACCATAGTTGCACCCACAGTCTAACAAGATCGTTACGATATGATGTCATGACGTTAAAGTGTTACGTTCCATTCTTTTTGATAATCTGTAAACATTTTGTCAAGGTGATTTTTAAGCAGATATAGCTTTATGCAAATGAATAATATCTCTACTCTATAATTTCACTAAAATTTCCAGTGATAAACACAGTGTGAACTTTCGAATTCATGTTGTGACATCATCAGGAGCAACTGTTCTGAGCTGACAATAAAAGTGCAATATGGCATCCTACTGAAGGTTTTACTGGCCCCTTTTGTAATAATTTTTTCAAAATACAGATCAACGAATTGTTCTAAAATCTACATTTTTTGCATTTAAATATATGCACTTCAGCATATCAAAAAATAATTTTGGAGTTCCAGGGTTTTCAAATTGAAAAAAAGTAGCAGGAGGAAATTGTAAAGTAGCCGGAGCACTATCTCATCTCCCATGACGGCAGCCTTGTGGAATACAAAAAGTACCCAGCGCAAATGCTTGAAGTAGCCGGTGACTTGCGCCGGGCGCCGACTAAATTTGAAAACCCTGAGTTCAGGTTCCAATACTGCAATCTATAAATATTATTCAAGTCAATGTTCACACTGGAATTTTCTTAAAAGCCTTCCAAGTTTTCATGCATATTTTTATTTTACAAAAGTGGCCAAGTGTTTAGAAAGTAATTAAATTGACAAGACTTCAGTTTTTTTGGAGAAAGTAAGTCACACTTGAATTAAAAGATTCAATCATATACATGTGAAAATGTTTTCAGCATTCTGGGTTAATAGTACTTAAGAATGCACTTACTTACAGTCATAATTTAAATTGGAATTTAATTTTTAAAACTAATGTTTTTGTTTCTTACTGACAAGATTTTGGAGCAATAAAATTGTGAATGACATAAAATTGTTCTTTCTATAAACATGATTTCCACTAAAATTGTATAAAAAGTTTTATCAAGGAGTATACATGTAGGTATGATTAATTAAACATTCAGGTTTTCACTTGCACTTTCATGACTCAGTAAACTGGTTTGTTATTAATTTAACTTCACATCATAACTAGCTTGGTGTAGGATTTTTAATTCATTATTTCACATATTTTATAACAGTGGGTTTAATCTTAGCATACAAAAACTGTCTGCTGGAGTCTCTTAAAGTGAAAATACAAATTTTATCCATGATTAAATACTTTTGTAAAACTTTGAAGACCTTTTTAGTTTTATAATAAAGCTGCCTTCCTTTAATATCCACACTTTTTTGAAAAAATCATTTATTTTTTTTTTATGTGAAAATAGCCTTTAGTGAAAACCTTGAAGAAAGATTATAACCAAGTGAACAAACAGCATGCATAATTACGGATCTGGAACTGGCTGTCCAAAATAATTTAATCCCTATTCAGCAGCTAAATCCCAAAACCACAAGTTAAAATCCTCTTAAATCGTCTTAATTGCCCAAAGCTCTTTTAGCACCAATTAGCTGCTTTCCAGCAAACAAAATTTAGTGAACTAAACATATGTTAATTTAATAATATTTCAATATTAACAAACTCAATTTTCATGCATTTCAGTTTTTCTTTTGACAAGTTCTAATTTGAGGTTATCAATGGCCTTATCATCTGAAATCTTTCTTCATTCACGACAATTTTGTGGGTTTTATTTTAATTTTACTTTTAGAAATGTTTTTTAAAATGCCAGAAAATTATAGAGTTAAGTTATTATTAAAGTAGCTTGAATTTATTTCAGAATTTATGCAGCTGCATGTATTTCTGTCTTAATGATTTTCAACAAGTTGTAAACAAACACCTAACCTTCCCATTGCTCTAGTTAGCCCCACCCCCTGTTAAACCCCCTTTTGGAAGATCTAAAATATTTTTAAAGCTCCTTGGTGGTAAATTTTTCAAACTGGGCATTAATTAATTATGCATAAAAATTTCAATTTCAAATGTGGTGCTACCACAGCCCAACATAATTGAGTATGCCCCGGAGAATCTATCCTTCTTTAAAGTTTGGATAGATCTTTATAAAGGCCCCATTACTCTGTGCCTTTTTCTCTTCAACTTGTCCTGTAAGAATTCCTAAGGTATAAACATGGAATTGAGGATGGCAAAAATCTTTTCCCACGGAATTCGATGGCATCAAAATGCAAACACATGTGCAGTGCGTTATCTACTCAAGATGACCAAGATATTGTTTGCAGTTAAAATAATAACGAGTTGCTTCAGATCAATGAATTACTTGCCTGTTGCTGTTGCCATTACCATTGCATACCCTCCAGGACTGTGGTCGAGTGATGTTTGGCGGTCGACTTTTGGGCTGTAGGTTCTCCATTAATCTGGCAGATAACTTTCGAATTTACTCCTGAAGGCTAGAAAATACAAGGAACATAGGGTTACTTGTTTTGGATGTTTCTTTAACCCAGCTTTCGTAATCGTGAAGAAAATTTGTCAACAACAATTTGTCAACAACAATTTCTCAATGTACCACCACAGGGGGTTGACAAATAATGCATTTTTAAAAAAGTATCGTCCCAGTCTCTTCGGACAAATTCTTTTGTCCACAAGAGTCCTGGGTACAACACAAATATTTGATTGGACGACTCTGCCTGTCAGTAATGTGCAGTTTCTTGAATTTTATTTAATTTTTTGAGGAAAAAAAAACTTTTTGAAGATTACTTTATAAGGCATGCAACATTAGTCGTTACACAAACAGGAATAGAGAAGAGCCCCGTCCCCTCCTACCTCTCTCCTCTTCCGGTTTCGTAAGATGTTCAACTAGACTGGTTTAGTTCAGAGTGTATTTTCTTTTAAAGTGTATTTTCTTTTAAAAATACAATTTAAGAGTAATTTTTAAGATTGAGGAAGTTGTTTAGTGTGTATTAATGGTCAATTTCAAATACTAAATTAAGACTGAGGCATGCCTCAAGGATAAGTCCTTGGACCACTCATTTTCTAAGGATATCAAAGCAAAGACAACCAAAACCACATATCACATTAGAGCTTATAGTTATAAAACCGGCTTTCGAAATATAGTAGCGTCAAAACCGCTTTTCGAAAGTTACAAGTCCATGTTATTGCGAAATAAACCGCAAGGAATTCTGGGTTACACAGTGTACTAGAGAAGGAATGGGTTCTGTCTGTACCTAAAACTCGTTTTCATGTTGACACCGCACGTGGCATTTACATGTCAGCGATGGCGAATTTGCATGCCGGTGTAACAGCGGATTTGGTCCCCCCGCGGAATTGGTCCCCCACGGACCAAATCCGCTAGCGGATTTGGTCCCCCTCGGCCCATATCCGCTAGCAGA
>JANCMA020339246.1:0-11706 GCA_024336925.2 Zoanthus solanderi | reverse complement strand
GGCAGGTCAAAATTTGCTATAACCTGCCAAAAAAAAAATATGTGGCAGGCTAAATAATTTTTCTATTTCGAGCCCTGTATTATTATTATTATTATTATAATACTTGTAATGTTGTGTTGGGACAAACTGGTGAGAAGTCACCAGTCAACAGATAGAATGTTGTAACCCTTTTTATATTTTTCCTTTTGAATTTAGAAGAGTTTAAGTGTTTTTTCCCGCGCATCTTCTGTTTTTGGCGGGAAGCGTGCGTTATTAATGCTGTCACTGTCTCATACGCACAGACAATACACAGTACGTGCTAGTGAGCGGAGGGGATGATGGAGCATTGTATGTTGTTGAGTTCCAACTTGTAACAGTGTACAAATCAGCCAGCAAGCAATCGATGTTCAGTGTTGATAAAAGAAAAGAAACCTGCGTTTCCTCAGCACACTTCTCTTCTGTCACAGGTATTGTCTTTAATTTGGATGAATTAAGGCTCACTTTTAGACCTCAGAACATTAAGTTATTTTCATAATCACAATCATTACAATATCCTCAAATGTGATTAGTGCATAAACTGCTGCATTTTGCAATAATTAATCTGCAAAATTGTAATTGGACAGTTTAATCGGACAGTTGGCTGTAATCGGACTCCTGTAATCGGACAGTTGGCTGTAATCGGACTCCTGACAGTTTCTTGAGCCAACCATTTTAAGTACTTTCAGCGAAATTCACCAATCACAATATAGTTTACAATCACTATAGCTACTTAAAACAACTTACCCTTCAAAGCAGGGGCCTATTCCAAAATGGAGGAATTTGTAACTTTAGTAATGCCATTTTTAAAGCTTTGTTCCATATCTATTTTTCGCAAATTGTACTTACTATAAATGAAAAATTGCAATTAAAAGCTATTTTTCAAATTTCTCTTTTTATTTTTCGGAAATTGTAATGATTATGATTAATTGGTAACAGGACTTCTTGTCGACCATTTCAGTCTGTTATCATACTCGTGATTAACAAATCGGACTCCCGTTTCGCAGTCTTTACTCAGTCCATCACCATTATTAATTTTTAAGATTTATAAGATATGGGGACGCATACTTCCCGGTTGTGTAGTGTATTCTATTCTTCTGGTACTATTTAGCGTCTATTTCATTTATGATTACGTATTTATGAAGACGTTGAATATTAGTTTGATGTTTTTGGTAATTTTGACTGAGCATTTTATCCGTACAAGATCGGTAAATAAATCATCAGCTTCTCCTATTTAGAGCTAATCTTCGATCGATAAGTAGATCTATTAAACTCCTTACAGAAGGGTGGGAGGAGATTCAGTCAGGAGAGTCAGAATCCAGCGTACGGCATATATACATATCTCAACTGGTGACATATGCTAGTGATAAGAGAGAATTTAAAACAAGAAAGAAGCGCCTATCGACAAAGTTAGAGAAACAAGGCTTTAAGAAAAAGATACTAGAAAAGGCATTCGTAAAGTTCTATAGAAGCCACTACGACTAGGTGCGGAAGTACGGAGTATCGTTCAAGAAACTTAATAGAGATCCCTGAATTGTTTGGAGAGTTATTGACATATGTTATATCCTTTTCTTTTAAATATTATATTTGCATGTGTTTTTGTTAAATGACGCGCGCTCTAATTGGTTTTGAATTTCTTTTCGCGCGCGAGCTTGTTTTTTGTGTGGCGTGTGCCGCGAATACTGGTTTTTACAATTTATGCTAGTAGTAACAATAGTAATAATAATAATAATAATAATAATAGCAAGAAAAAAATCATGGGGCTTACTTTGACATGATACATCTTCAGTTACTTTTTACAACATAATAAAAATATATTATTATTATTATTATTATGTTAAAATATATTATATATCATATTATTATAATATAATGAAGCCAAAAAGCTAAATTCTTTACGAGCCAAGTGGCCCATAGAACCGGCGCTTGTCTCCAATTTCTATAGTGTTAAGCGGATGAGAGTAATATTATTAAACTTCTAAACAATTCCCAAGCCAAGTAAGCCTTAATTTTTTGATGAATATAGAACTAGAATATAAATGACAATGTTTACTTTCGTTGCTCTCAGTGAACTAAGTAACTTTGGGCTGTCCCTTGATATCTAAAAGCAAATTAGTAAAAAAATTATTTTTTTAACTGAAGGATGTAAATTAGTTTATTTGAGCAGGTACTCTGGTTCTGAATTTGTTTCTTTGAAACAAATTTTGAATTCTTTTCGGGAGGCTATTATTTTAAAGAAAAACGGAACTGTGAAACTTGTATTTTTTGTATATCTTGGACTTTCCGTAAGCTTAGGTTTCAAACATTGAACCATTTTGCTTCATATTCAAGAAAGTGTCTTGTACGATCTGAAAAACTATAACTAATTGTTTATTTTGCGTCGTGAAAGGTGTCAAAGTTTTTCCAAATGGCCGCTTTCTGACATCGTCTGTGGACCAGCGACTAAAACTGTGGAGCTTTTCTCATCAGGTAGCAATCTTATGTACAGTTTTTAATATGCAACCTTAATTCATTGTTTAAAAAATTCGCGCACTCGATTGGTCAAAGTCAAACATATGATTTGGCATTAGGTGTCGACAAAATCATAACCGTGCTCTACCGCCGTCTGCTTAGCCTAGTTGGTAAGGTGCCAGTCTATCGTGCAGGAGGCTCGGGTTCGATTCCCGGCCGGACCAACACTCTGGGTCAATAATTGAGGAGAAGGTGCTGCCTTTGCTCTAAAACATCTGCAGATGGTTAGACTTTCGCGTCTTCTCGGATAAGGACGTTAAACCGTAGGCCCTCGGAGACTTCTGTGTTTATGTGTGTGCCTGTCATATGAAAGGTCTCCGTCCACCTTCGAGTGGTAAAGATGGTGTCCCCAGTTAGTAGGCCTTTGGCCAGCTAAATAAATTAACACTTAAATAAAGTCATTATTTATTATTATTATTAATCTTCATATGTTTTAAAGAAGACCGAGTCCGCAAAATTTGCGGAATTACAAGTAGACGAAATTTCAGAACTTTAATTTAATTTAATTTAATTCAATCTTATAAAAACTGCAATTTTACGTTACACTTGTCCATACACTTGCAACGCGGAAAACAGAAGGGATTGATTTACTTTGAACAGGTTTCTTGCTGAGTGTATTTTGCAGTCTCAGTTGTATCAATAAAGTTAATGGAAGTTCAGTATTTTAAAGAAGTAAATACACAATACCTTGTAACTATTCTTCTTAATTTAACTGCGCATTGATATTTAAAGAACGATGAATTTACAACTAAATCTTGTTTATTAAAATTCTTGCTACAACTTCGTAAAGCCACATATGTATCGCGCACGCAAAATGCAATGAACTAAGATTGAATGTTAAGAGGGTTGGAGACTGAAAAGCGTGATACATGACTTAACGAACTTGAAGCAAAAGTTTGAACAAACGAGAATCGTTAGATTAAATAAGTACATAATGGCATTTGTTTAAAGTACAAAAAGTATACTTTTTGGAATAGTTTGCCACAAAATCGCTTTTATTTGTTAAATCCTCTTCAAAGTACGTCAAAATTCCATAGGTCGAGTCTGAATTTGACGTCAAATCAAGAACTCGATTTTCGCTTTTTATTTTTTGAGCTCGGTAATGAAATGTGAAAGGTGAATTAATCAACATGACACAAGCATGCAACAAAGAAAAAATCAGAGTTCCCCTATGACCTCCCTCTCTATCCACTGAGCTACGAAAACGCATAGAAAGCAAGGTCATTAAAATGTGTAATGTTCTAATTATTAATTAATGGTTAGCTTGCTTCAATGTTACAGGGCAATGAGACAACTGTACGATGTGTAAGGAGTGAGTTTGTTGATGTATCTGATATTCAAGATATTGAGGCGTGGCAAGACAGGTAAACAAGCCTACAATGTTGTTTACAGTTAAAGGGTTGTAGCAATAAACAGTTTCGACATTATATTGTTTTCCCGCCACATCTTATGGCTAGAAAAGGCGCTCGCGTACCTCTACAGCTTCAAGCTCTGACATACAAAAACATTTACGTCGAAGCATTTGAAAGAATTATGCCTGTTTGTACAGTTATAAGCTGTTTGATACTGCTTTTTTGTATGGTACAGACAAATTAACTTCAGTCATTTTTCTGCTATAAAGAACTGGTCATTAATAAGGGGGGTGAGGAGGGGGTGGTGCAAATGGGATATATTATGTTCAGTTTTCGCTGACCCTCACCATAGTGATGCATAGTTTTGGCTGACCTTCTCCCCTGCTCAACCCCCTCCCCTCCCCCCACCACACACACACACACACACACACACGCACACACACCATATTTGGAAGTCTAGTGAGCAGTTTTGTTAACACACTTTGAACTGTTTCTTTTCTGCTAGACTTTACGTGTTAGAAGCTATTAAAGATTATGGTCCATACAATTCAAGTGTCTCCTTTTATAGCCATTGTGCTTTCGAGTACCAAACCCGCGGCAAAATTGTTTGAAGGCTCGTTGTTTGCTTTGTTGCCCAATGATAGACTTAACTCTTAGCAAAAATAATATTTTGATCTCTTTTCAACTGTTGTAATATTTATAACGAAATATTTGATTTTAAAAAAATCAAATAAAGTCTTTGTTTTAACCGCGCCTATTACAGCCATTGTGTTTTCGGGTTCCAAAACGTGGCAAAAGGCTCGTTATTTAGCTTATTGCCCGATGATAAGCTTAGCTCTTTGAATGCTGAAATAAGTGCAGTACTTTATATATGCACCCCGCTTTGGTCAGTTTTCTGTTTTGGACTTTTCAGAAAACAGGGATACGTTTTGATTCTGAAAAAAGTTTACATTTTTTTCCAATTTAAAATCAATGGCTGTTTTTATCCTAGAGAACGCATTATCTGTCTGGACGAACTTGTGCAAACTTCTGTTGTTCGTCAGGTTGTGTGTCTCTAGTATAAAGACTAGCAGAAGATGTATTATCCGTCTAAACGAAGTTCCTTTCGAAATGCGTCTTAAATGATGCATTAATCAAGATAGTTCGTGTAGACGGATAATGGGTCCTGTGCCTGTCTTTATACTAGAAACGTATAACCAGACGACCAACAAAATATTTCTTAAGTTCGTCCAGATGGATAATGCGTTCTCTAGTATAAAAGCGGCCATTGATGATGGTCATAGAAATCCTTGCGCTATGAATAAATTACCATTTGTTTGCTAAAATATCTTGTTGTTAACTTGCAGTACTGGTAATGTGAGAGCGGCCATTTGTGGCGTGGGACTGCAGACCGTCAAACTCGCACAGAATGGCAGAAGCAAATAATCGATTGCGACCCATTCTTTTGTTCATTTTTTACGGAACTTGTCTGGAGAGTTTCTTTTATCTATCACATTTTTGCTGTAGATATACATGAAATTGAATATATTTATTTTTATCTACTTTTAATATTTCGCAAATAATGAAATTGATAGTTTTATTCCTGAAAACGCGAAACGTGCAAACGTCTACACTCTTGTTGTTCTATAAAGCCCGCCACGCACTGGCGAACTTGCTGCAAGCACTTGTTATTCATGAGAAGTTTGATTGACAAAATTTCGTAGTGTGTGGGGAACTTTTACAGTGTTTTTGTCACTCGTGACAGGTAAACCAAATATCAAACATGAGGAAAATCAAATTGCACTTTAACAAAAAAAGGTACGCATGCGTGCTCTTAACAAAACAGCATGGCAACTTTGCTATACGAAGACTATTTCTTAGACGACTATGAAATATTTAACAGTTATTCACCGAAGTGGAAGTGAGAAAGTGGTGGATATTTACCGAACTGCTTTGCGTGTCGGTAAATATCCACCTCTTTCACCGACACTGAGTTGAATAATTGTTTTAGTATATACCACACAAGCTGAATAACTAGCGGACCAAAGAGTAACTTTATTTGTAACAATATACTGATAAATGGTCGGACAAAACAATTCACGCTGTGCGATGTACGAATAGCGGTAAGGGATTTTTTTATTGTAGAAAGTTCCTTCTCGCTTTTTTGCCGACATACAAAACTTTTGCAGGCACTTGTTAAGTTGCTGCGGTGTCATTTCCTCAGTGTTTGAGTTAAATTCCCATTGTTGAAACCAAGCTGTGAAACATTAGATAATTCGCTGTTTACGTTGTAATTTTAGCGCTCGACAGTTTTTGTAAACAAGTTATTATGCTTTGATTTTTTGTCGTAGAATACGAAGTTGGAGAGATTGAAAATAACTTACCATTAAATACTGTTACACCAAACTTTGTTGCCATTTTTGTGTTTTTTGGTACAGCCTCCTCGTTCATTGAAAGAATTTCCTCTTCGGAGACCAAAGCGAAACGGGAAGCCATTTTGTTTTTCTTCTGCTGCTCGGAGGTGAATAGTACTTGGTTAATCATCTCCGAGCTAGCCAATCAACGTGCGCCAAAAATACTGTTCACTTGTATGGTATATATAGATACTAATATGGTCTATTTATTAGGAAACGTTGAAGGCGATTGAGTACAGACCATCACCAGTTATGGAAAACAATACTTTCAAGAATGTAAGCGCCAGGTGTCTTAAAATTAATTTTGATTCGAAATTTGAAACAGATGATCTTCAAAATTCCTTAAATTTAAGACTTGATAGGGATTCTTTGAAGTTCACAGTTTTGATACGGCGTGTTGTTTTGTAGCACGGATGCGTACCTTTTTCTGTTAAGTGCAATATGCTTTGCTCTCCGCACAAGAGGATTTTTTGTTATTCGCGACAAAAAATTCAAACATGATTGATATTTGGTTTATCTGTCACGAGTGACAAAAACACCTTAAAAGTTCCCCGCACACTAGGAAATTTTGTCAATCCAATTTGTCACGAATAACAAGTGCGCCCTGCAAGCTTAAGTTCGCCAGTGTGCGGCGGGCCTTAGAACCTTTATGTAAGAATAACAGGTTGAAAATCGGGTTAGGGTTAGGGTTTAATAACACTCTAAGAACGCAACCGAGCGGCAGAAAAATGGGCAAGAACTTTGTTGCATTAAGGCACAAAAGCATGTAAAATGGACAAACAATCGATAATACAACATTGTTTGCAATCAAAGTAAAATACGTGAAAATTTATATTTAATATTCTCTAAATTTAAAATTTTTAAATCTTTCATAACCCAGTCAAACCAATTCGGGAAGAATTGTTGCATCCTGTATTAAATAGTCTGTAAATATTGCAAAATTTTATACCCTGTTCTGGACAAAAATTTCCGTGGTTTACGGACCCTATTAGTTAGACTGGATGGTTTGAAAACCATACATTGAACAGCGGCCTATACCCTTATAGTCAATATTTGGAAGTCCCCATCTCCGTGATATTTTTATTGGTGAGTGATTTTAAAGTGTCTTTTAAGACCTTACTTATTGGTTTATTTATTTAAATTTGATTTTTTTATTATTTACTTTTTACTAGAATATCAAAGTTATAGGAATAAAAAGAAAAGTCAAAAGAAACACCAACGGAATAGAATAGATACAATGCGTCTGGGTTTGTTTCAGTTGGTGATCCCTGACTCGAATTCCTTCATGCTTTGTATTGCACTGGCTTACGACGTACGAGTTGGGGTTCTTGAATGTGTTGTGTGTGTGTCAAGCTTCTCAGCTGCTCTAAAATCCGAGTTTAAACATTCATATTTTTGTGTTTGTGCATTAGCAGCATCATCGGCAGTGGCCGTACTCCCAGGTACTGGGAATGAGGATGGCCACTTCCGGATCCCACTGAAATTTGGCTGGGGGCAGTTTAGCTCGATCAGAGGATAGTTCATTTTGTGAAATTCATCCTTTACGCCTAACCTGAATTTCAGACGGCTTTACGAGAGAAAAAGGCATCTGAAATTCAGGTTACTTTTATGTCACTAAATGAGCTGTCTTTCAAGTTTCAAGTTTATTAATTTAGCTCAATATCTATAATAGGATGTTTACATTAATTTATTTTTGTACAGGGAAATGGCGTGAAGGAAAGTAAAAATAAGTTGCGGTTTTCTTCGAGTTTTTCTTTTTATCCTTATTATTATATAATCACTATTATTACAACTATTATTTTAACCTTTCTTTAAATACTGATAAGTTGAAGAAATTCAAAAGAATGAAATAAACGTTACCCATAGAATGGACAATTAACGGGGAAAATTAGAAACGAGAATGCCATTTTGAAGAAACTCTCTTCCATAAGATGCATTTATTACAGAATTTCGGCATTCTTAGAACATGAAAAAAGCATAAATTGTTATAATGCACAAAATAATAATAAATTTTCTTTGTCTGTGCCTTCAATTCCTCATTAGCCTGCGAGCCGGCTTTTCTAATCTTTTTGGCCCTTTAGCTTTTCCCCAAAAACATTAGAAGAGCCGGCTCGCAGGCAAATTCTTCATTCTACTTTTCTTTGCGCGTTAATAATGTAATTAACATAATTACATATAATTCATATACTTGCAGCTTATATTTCTTTTCGCCATCTGTTGCGCTGTGATTTTACACGTAACATCGGCAGTTACATAGACGCGTATATCAAATTGAAGATGTTAGACAAACAGGACTTGAATTTGTTACACGAATGTAGCGAATTATGGACAAGTATACAGGAAAAATGTAACTGAACAGGGGCGGATCCAGCTGTAAATCTGACCGTGGCTGCCCTTTTTCCCAACCAAAATTTAGGGCGGTCCGGGGGTATGCCCCTCCGGAAACATTTTTGCCGTTAACCAATACCTGGAAACGTCATTTCCAAAATTTTAACCCAGAATTTTTCAAAGTGTTAAAAGCCTGATCGTGACTTGTGTCACGTTCGCCACGGTCTGGATGGCGCTTTGGCCGAACATTCGAAACTGGAAATGTTTTAGAGCTTTAAAATTCATTCCAAAAATTAGAGGTTTTTCCGAAAAAGTGTCAAATGTTTTTTTCAGGGTGGCGGGGAGGGGTGGTGAGTTCATGGAGATCTTGCTAACAATGATTGAAACTAAAAGCACGTATATAAAAATATTAATTATTATAGTTTTGCTTCATTCAAATGCTTCGGTGGTTGACTAATGTAGAAATAAAGAAAATAACTACGATTGCAAAGAATTAAGTTTGTTATGCCTTAAAAGACATTTGTCGCAACTTTAGCTTTTAAATGTAGTCCTCAGAAAACCTCAAAAATTGCGAAAATGAATCTGCGTCATAAATAAATGCTTTTCATAGAAAAATGGCAGGAGAAAAATTACCGGACGAGATGGACCTCTACTATTTGTATTCAACACGTTAAAAATAATTAACTAAAACAAAACAACTCATTTTTAATCACAAACTGTTTGTTTTTATAGCTCGTAGTTTCTGTTTGGCTTTCTGCGGGTTCTGTTGTTTTGAATATTGCCCCCGTAGCATTAAGTGAAAATTGTGGTTATTCAGTGCTGTTTTATTCTGTTTATTTTATATTAACTCATTTTACATTAAACTTCATGCACATGATCAAAACTCGTGCTTCGATGAAGGTATCAATCGCCTTGCAGTCAAGTAATGAACTTTGGACCCAGTCTTGTGAATTTATTTGTTTCTTTTATTTTGCGGTCTTCCCATTCTTATTTACAGAACACTCGAAATAATTTAGTTGTAAATTTTATCATCAGATATCTTGGAATAGCAATTTCAATCTTTTATTTTGGGAGCGAATCTAGCAATATGAAACATCTTTTGAGAGTGCTATATACAAGCTCGCTGAGGTGACTGTTGAAGAATCAATGGAATCTCGCGTACAACCTGGAAACCACTTTGATGACGTCATGAGATGTTTTTAATCTTGAAAAAAAAAACATGGCGACGGCCGTGTTTTGAGTAAATTATCTTATTGTTGTCTTCAAGGAATTCGACAATGAAACTTATTTCAACTATATTTCAGTGAAAGAAAAAAGGAAAGTTAACCCCATGACACAAGTAGTGCGTTTCGAAGGAAAACAAACAAAGTTTGAAGGTGCTAGGTGGAAATTTGTACGAAACGACCGATCGTTTGCGAAACGAATTTCGAACAAAGCCAAAGGTGTGAGACAAGAACATCGACCATTTCAAAGAAATTTAAAACATTCCTTTTCCCTATTGGAGGATTTACCACATTTAGTGAAAGCTATATGCCATGCCGAAGAACGAACAGAACATTAAATGGGCTTGTAGAAACTGTACTTACGAGAATTGGCCGTCAGCAATTAAATGTACTCTCTGCTATGCTCCAAGGCCATCAAATATGACACCAAAAACAAGAAAACCCCCTGGAATTTCAGCGAATGTTAGTAAAACAAACGAATTAATAACAAATGATTACTTGATATGTCCTTCCTATGATAAAAATTCGCAGCAAACTATTGTTAAATGGTTCTGTCAAGGTTGCACGTACGAAAACTGGCCGAAATCCAGTCACTGTGTGATGTGTGGTGCTGTGAAACCGAAATCTTTCACGAAGTTAACGAAAAACGCAAACAACGCCGAAACGGCCGCTAATAACAACGAAAAAGGTCGAGATATATCCCCAAAATTTAGTCGACCAAGTAATAAACATGGTGATGAAATTGCTAATAATGACAAAAATAGAACTATTTCAAGTTTAAAGAATCATAAATGGGTTTGTCCAAAATGTACATACGAGAACTGGCCTAAAACATCAGAATGTGTGTTATGTAAGTATTCTAAGCCACCTCTGGGTTATAAGTCCAAAAATGATGAAACTGGAAAAAACTTTGTTGTTGATGCTAAGAAGAAAAATGGTGTTACAAAAAGGAGATCACCCAATTCATCAGTTTCAGATCCATTGCCACTGGAAATTCAAACAACCAATCAGAATAAAAATACTGTAATTTATGATATTGCTGCATCAGCAAATCGAAATGATAGTGATGAAGTTAGGCAGATTTGTAATCAGATGACAGATTCTGATTGGATGTGGTTAAATGCATGTGTTGGTGTTGTTGAGAATGAGCCAAGTGCAGTGGAGTCATATCTGGATGCTGGTGGAGATCCAACAGCACAACTTACTAGAGAAGACGTCCTACTGCTTAACCGCCCAGGAGTCTTTGAACTGGGCTATACATTAGTGCACCTAGCTGTAAGGTTTCATCGGGAGGAACTTCTAACTTTACTGCTTACTCCTGAAGTAGCAAGCAAGGCATTTAAGAAAGTCCCATCACATGTTAGCCCAGAACTTGCAGCAGAAGTAAGGAAAGAAATTAGTCATACCTTAAGACAAAGGAAGGGGGACTGGCCTTGCTATTTTTTTACCAATCAAGTGACATTTGCTCTTCCAGCAGGTAGTAAATCATATAATAATTGATACTTTTATATTTTCTGCCCTCCCATCTCACCACTTCCCAATGTAATTTTTCATAAGTTGCTTTATGTTTTTACCTCATGCAAAACACTCAGGGGCATAGCCAGGGGGAGGTTCCAGAAACCCACCTCTCACAACTCACTGATATTCTTGCTGGTCAACAAAACTTCAAAATTCTAAGGTGGGCAATTCTATAACATGCACATTTTAGTCTTTAAAGCAATAAATAATTGAAAAGGGTCTTGTTGCCTTGCATCACTTTTTAACTTGAAACGGAAGAAGTGATCCTTCACTGTGTCAATTTTTAGAGCGACCTCACTGTGGTATTTATCACTGACAAAACAGCTTTTGGTGATTTGGAACCCTCCTCTCCCCCCCCCCCATCCC
>JANCMA020339141.1:0-11711 GCA_024336925.2 Zoanthus solanderi | reverse complement strand
TCAAATTTGTTCAATGAAAAGTATGGGCTCAGGTTGGGAGAATTTAAAAATACAACTGGCACTGAAAGGGTTAAAAGCATCAATTCTTATAAATGAGAAATTTTGTTTTCTTTGCTGTTTTCCTTAGTCAGAAATCGAATTTCCCGTAAATATGATGTATCTGTTAATCTCAACAGATTCCTACGCAAAAAAGTGTACTTGCAATTAGTGATTGTTCAGGATTGATTTATTAGCAGCTCTTTTCATTTCAGGGATAATTTCACGGACTCCTCTTGTGGACTTGGCGTTCGCCATTAGCGGTACAGGAAGTAAAAAGGACAAGACATTCCAGCTTATGAAGGACACCATTGGTAGGATTGTTGACCAGTACGGAACATCCAGAATTCGCTACAGCATCATCGTGTATGACAATGTCCCAACCACCAAGCTTTTGTTTGGGGATCTGGTGCCTAGCCGCCAGACTCTCGACAGAATTATAGATTCACTGCCACAGGTAGGGTTCGATCAAAATGGATAACGGTACCTTTATAGTTCTGACATTCTTGATTAGAAAACTGGAGAACTTTGTATTTTGCTGTTTGATCTACCAATGTAATTTAAAATTTGATGAATCATTTTCCTCAAATGTATCTTTATGTCATCCATTTTTCAATAGTTTGTTATGTAGGTTTTCCTTAAGTCAAAACCAGTCTTGACTACTTAATGCTTTTGTGACGCCTTTTTAATTGTAGATAGTTAAGCTACCTCCTCAGAGAAAGTGAAGGCTTGGGGTCGGAAGAATTATTTTCGTTCGTGTGTGAAACAAAATGTTAGGCACTGAGTTTCTTACCGTCATTGCGGTACAATGGGGCATCACTAATTCTTGTTTATTTGTTGCTGCTGCATACGAAAACTCATTAGTAATCCGTGCAACAACTTTCTATTCTCAACAGTATTCCAAACTTATTACTCGTTCAGACAAAGTGAAAAGAAAAACTAAAAAAAGAACATTTTTAAATAACATTTTTTGATTTGATTTTTTCTTTGATTTGCTCAACATCCAATCAGACTCTATAAAGGCTAAACTGTTCCCATGAGGATATTTATTTATAACATTTTGTTAAGTTTAAAGACTGTTTTTTCGAATAATTTATTTGCATACTTACTGTTGAGAATGACCACAAGAAGTGGTTGAAACGTACAGTTTTTAGCGTTTATTTTTCTATGTACTTGTAATATTTGAATTGCTAAATTAGTCCTTCCATGCCGCTTTATAGTTTTTATCGATATTTCTTCACTATAGACAAATGGTGGTTCTGCCTTGGACAAAATGCTTGAGGAAGTGACGAGAGTGTTTGATATTAGTGTGCGACCCAATGCCACAAAGGTATTGGTTATTATTTCCGACAAAAGTTCTGGCCTGGATACAAGCAGCATCAAACGTGCAGCAAAGCCGCTGACCAGCCGGCGAATACATGTTATTCCTGTGTCTGTTGGTGATGAGATTGATCCAAATGAACTGCAGCAAACCACAACAGATCCTAACAGCTCTGTACACGTCCCAGTGGATGTAACTTCAAGGAATCTGGCCGGAAAAATTATAGTTAGAGTATTTAAAGGTAGGGCATAAAAAAGTGTAAAAGTTTACACACCACATTACTTGTACTAAGTACTAGCTTTCGCCGAGAAGAAAAATTGTGCACAGTCTTAAAGGAAGTCTGCGTGAATGTCAGATCTTTAATTTGAGGGAATGTTTTAGTTTTCAAGAACTGAGTTTTGTACATTTTGAAACTCAAACTGTTTACATATTTGATTTACTTTGTCGGGCTCGTAGAGTACAGTAGTCAAAATGTAACCATTTTTATCTTTTACATGCATCTTTGCAGAATTTTTTTTTAAAATATTTTGGTTTAAACGAGAAAGTTTATACATGTATAAATTGTTTCGATACTAAATTCCAAAACTTGGCTGTCGCATGTCAAACTTATTTTTTTTCTATTAAAGCCCGATGCGTGTTTTAACCACTATTATATTATAGAAAGTTCGGTGCTCTCGACAAATCGAAAAATACAGTTACAGTTCTTTTTAAATTTTATTCCTTTTAACAACGACTTGATCAACGACGACTTGATCAACGACGATTTGATCAACTACAACTTGGCAACACCTTGGTTCCGTTTGCAGGCGCGTAGCGTCCTATAGGCATACACGCACGTGCGTACTTGAATTGGCCACAAAATTTTGAAATTTTTAGCAATTGTTTCTATTTTTAACATTTTACTTGTACGCAACCAAGACTTTGTGATGAAAACTAAAAGAAAAGCTATACCATGTTTATATGTACTTGTGCATACTTGAAAAAATGACCACGCTACGCGCCTGGTTTCGTACACTTGCAATATAATTTGAAGGATGAACGCAATCGTTTAACTAGCTCAACGAGTAAGGCAACTTTTATGAATTAATTAGTCTCTTTTAAATATTTGCTCTTTTGTGATATCTCAACAAATGCACAGTAACGATATTAAACTAATAAGCTGAATTAAATAGCTGTTCAAATATCCTCAATAACAATTATCAAAAATATGGAAAAACTTACCAAACTGCCGTCCGATGCACAAACTGACGAAAACTAGCTCGTTAAAAAATACTTAAGCAACACTAACGACAGAATAGTGAAAATGTTTCGTAAGCTCAATTAAACTATTTTTCCACATCATTTAGAACGTAGAAACTATGTTTATTTTTTTACAGTGCGGCCTAACGAAAAGATGAAATCCATTGACCTTGGTTTTGCAATCGCCGCAACGGGTGCACAAGCGGATAAGAACTTTCAAAAAATGAAGGATATTCTCACAGCAATCGTTGACGGATATGGCAACGAAGACATCCATTACGCCGGAGTTGTATTTGGCAGAACGACAAGACGTAGACTGAGTTTCAACGATGAATTTTCTAAACCGGAAGATGTTAAAACATTTATCAGTTCCTTCCCACGAATAAGTGGGGGACCAGATTTATCAAAAGCGCTTGAAGAAGGAAGGAAATTATTTGGTGTTGGAGAAGGTGCACGGCCAGACGCCAAACAGGTTTTCTTACTTGTAACAGACAAGAAGTCAACAAGTTTGTCTGAAGATGTGGCTGAAGCAGCAAAATTGTTCACAGATTCAAACATTCACGTAATAGCTGTTGCATTGGGAAGTGAAGCGGACTCAAAGGAACTTGAGAAGGCGACTCCGACAACAAGAGACGTGATAGCAGCATTGGAACAACATACGCCAGAGTTTTTGGCACAAAGGATTGTAAATTTAGCTCTTGAAGGTGAAAAACACTTTTATCTCTTGCTAGTGCTGAGCAATTTGTTTCTCCATAGTAGCCTGAGTGAAAATCCATCAATAGGATTCAAACCCATAAACTCTGCGTTACCAGGGTTGTGCCCTTATTAGCTATCCTGAGCCCAGTAGTTCAAAAGCTTATTAGCACTAACCCAGGGTTAAATTTTTAACCGATGTTCTTGTTTCCAATCATACAGGGAAGGATTTGAGCAGTAAGTTTCGGATTAACAAGTTTTATTCTTTGAAAATCCAAACAGTTCTAAAAGAATCGTTCACCTTTACTTAAAGAAGAAATTGCTCCTTGAATTGTCGCTTAACCAAGGGTTAAAGTTAACCAGCCTTTGAACAACCCGGTCCTGGTTAGCCTAGTTGGTAAGGTGCCAGTTTATAGTGCGGGAGACTCGGGTTCGATTCCCGTCCGGACCAATATTCAGGGTCTTAAAATAATTGAGGAGAAGGTGCTGCAAATGGTTAGACCTTGGCGTCTTCTCTGATAAGGACGTTAAACCGTAGGCTCAGTCTCTCTACACTCTATCGGGGGACTTAAAAGAACATAAGCACTTGTTGAAACGAGCAGGGTAGCGATCCCGGTGTTGTGGTCTGTCTTCTTCACTGAGGGCATTTACGGTTGTTTCAAATATATATATGTGAGCCGCTGTTGCGGACTATCTAAGACCCTCAAAATGCTGATCAATCAATCAACTTTATTACACACACACATTTGTTTTTACAATTACAAAAGTTTTAGAAATAGAAAGGTCATCATTAACTGCAATGCTGTGGCTGAGGACTGTGGCTAGGGACTATAAATCTGTAGATAAATTACAAAATTACAAAAAACCCTTAATACAATAGTACATACTATTTGTTAGTTTTTAAAATTTACACAATATACTGTAGCCAGTAACAACCCAACCACAAGCAAATTAGAGCAAGGTAGCCAAAAAGAAACCATTAGGCTTATAATTTTAGGCTACTTAAAATCCTGATCCTGTGTTTGCATGTAAAATGACACTGAAAAGCCCTTTGGGAAGTTTTTATTAAAGATTTATCTTTTTAATATCACCTTAAAAGGACAAGATGACATTTGTAAATAAATCCGAGGACATTTAAAAAAAGAACAATAGATTTAAACTATTGCATGGTTTAACTGCATAACTACACTAAAATATCATGGACTGGAATGGATGATTCTGCAGATAGTCTTATTAACTCTAATTTCTAGAACCACTGCTGTTTTTGTTGTGAAAACATTTGCTTTACCTTAGGAATCTCGAGAAATGATCCCTTTATATTTTCAGAACGCCGTCCACCGACACCTAAAATAGATCTTGGTTTTGCAATAACTGCTACAACGTTGAATGCCGTTGAAATCTTCCAAAAAATGAAGGAAACCATCAAAGCTGTTGTTAATAACTACGGAGTTAACGAAATCCGTTATGGATTGATTGTTTTTGGCAGTGATTCCACCACTAGGATCACCTTTAATAACAGCTACAGCCCCGATGAGCTCAATGGGTTCATTACCAATATTCCCAGGCGAGGCGGAGGACCTTCCTTTGCTAACGCATTCAAAGATGCAGAAAATCTTTTCTCACCGAATCAAGGATCGCGTCCAGATGCAAATAAGGTTTTAGTTTTGATGACGGATAAAAAATATACGGACTTTTTAGAGGATTTAACACGTGGTGTGAAGACTCTCACTATGCGCAACATCCGCATAATTCCAGTGGGAATAGGCAATGCAGCCGACAGAATAGGATTGTCAGCAGTGGCTTCCGAAAGTAGTGACGTTCTACTTATCTCCAAAGAAGAAAATCCGAAGTCTTTAGCAAAAAAGATTATGGAAAAAGTTAGTAGTGGTGAGTTGATTTAACATTATTGCATCATTTAACAGCCATAACTAGTATGTAAAGATAATCAGTTTCTCTTTACTCAGGTGTTTGTGGAAAAGGTTTTTCCGTGTTTTAATGATATATTTTTTGCTCCATTTTGCGGTTTTCTAATGAAGATACAGGTTGTTTCATTTTCTTTTAACGATCAATAAGGCCTTGAAAGTATAGGTTCTTTTGGTGGAACCTCATACAGCGTCTACCGTGATTTCCAAAACAGTTACTTATATTAAGAAATAAAACATGTTTTCCGTGCCTTCATAGCCTGGTGAAAACCGAGGCGAACGTTTCGGAGAGTTCGAGAGCAGATCAGTGAAAACCCGAGAAGCAATCGAGAGTTTTCACCTGCTCAAGAATTCTCACAAACATTGCCGAGGTTTTCAACAGGCTATGGAGGCACTAACAACATGTTTTATTTCTTTTATAAAATTATCATTTTCATTGTTAACAAAGATAAAGACGATATACGAAGAGGGTACTGTAAATTCTCACAACTCGGAGACAGTCAAACCATATTGCTCACGCCATTTTCTTTCTTCATAGCGCTATGAAAACACACTTGTAGACCAATCAAAACGCACGTACTATCCAAATTATTTTATAAATCTGAATCAAAAATGATGTTAAAAGAACCACTGAAGCCTAAAACAATAGAAAGGTCTCCACACAGATAAATGTATTTCTATATATTGAAAACCTTTTCATATCATTAATTTTGTTATAAATGGGATGTTGGGTCGGTGTTTCGATAGAAACAATTTGTTACATTTATAAGTTATACATCTTTAGTAAAATATCTTTTCACTACGGTGTATAGCTTATAAATTTATCAAATAATTTTGTTATAGTTTAATATTCTAAAAGGCTCAATCGATTTATTAGTTAAAATGTTTCTCATTTGATGAGAGGTATTTGTTTGATTACCGTAAGACTTAATATCAATTGTTTTTTGTCTTTTCTATTTCTTTTTTAGATCGCCCACCTCAAATAGAGGAGATGGACATCTGTTTTGCTATTTCTGCAACTTCAATCGATTCTAACGAGATTTTCCAAAAAATGAAAGACACGATAAACGCCATCATTGATAAATACGGTATTTCTAAAATCCATGTATCATTGCTGGTATTCGGAGACAATGCAGACCGTAAGATTAACTTCAAAGATAAATTCAGAAGTTCCGAAAATTTAAAGTCGTACATCAAATTAATTCCAAAACGCAGTGGTGGGCCTGAACTTCATGTGGCGCTTCAAGAAGGAATCTTTTTATTTAAAAGTGAAGAAGGTGCTCGTCCCGGTGTTAAAAGAGTCTTTGTGGTGATGATCGACAAAAAATCTGTAAGCACTGCAGAGCAGATAAAACGTGCTTCGTTAGCTTTGTCAAAGAACAACATAAGCGTTGTTACGGTTGGTATTGGTGATGCTGTCGATCAAAAGGAGCTGAAGTTTGCTTCAACGGATGGTATGAACGTGATCACAGTTTCTAAAGATCAAGAACCAAAGATATTAGCAGACAAAATTATCCTTAAAGCTCGAAAAGGTACCTGTGATCATAATTTGAGTTAAAGTTATCAACTTAAAAATTTTATAATGCGTAAATGGTTTACTAACAATATATATGATATATGTCAATCCAATTTTGTTCCGGGTTTATCTCCGTAAACGTGGGTGGCCAGATTTATCCCACTCTAACAGCAATCTCTCCAACTCCCACTCTCCATCTCGTTCGATTCATGGCATCCTCCTTCTCCAAGCTAACACTCTTACTCCCTTCTCCACTTGTGTCTTCCACGTCTTCTTTGGTCGTTCTCGCTTCCTCTTGCCCTTCACTTCAAACTCCAACGCTTTTCTGAAAAGATGCCCATCATCCCTCCTCAACACATGCCCGTACCATCTCACTCCATTCGCCTTTGCTATCTGAACCACTCTTTAGTACTATAATATTCAAACGTTAAAAAGCCTAGTTTTGAAGTTGTTTACAAAAAAGGTCAAGTTGTGGGGTTTTGTATGTATAAATACTAGTTGTGCAATGCTTGAGAGTAGGATAACGTGACTTAATACTCAATTCTTAAATATCAAATACAAATACAAATAAGAAATGAAGTGAAATCAAAAGATTTGCTTTCTAATGCAATCTAATCAAATGAAAAATAATGTCCAACAGTATGAAAAATGTATAGTGTTTTTATAGTACAAAATTGCTCTTCAGTTCTTCCATAAGATTATTGAACTGACAGGAAAGCATTTCGATAGAAAAAATTGGCCGTTCTTTGTTTTCTTGTTTCAAGCTTTACAGTTTTATCGAGAAACCTTTTAGCTTGTTTGCTGGTACGCACATACGTGCAACCACTGGCGGGAAAATAGCTCGTGCGCGCACTTCCTGGCAGGAAAGCAGAGTTGAATACTACCCGTTACATAATACCCGTTGCACATCACAGAATATGCAATGGCTTTCCTGGCGTCTGATTGGCTGTATTTTCTTTAGTATGGGATAAAATATCCTCATTCTTCTAAAGGTGAAGACAAAAAAAAAATTCGGTTACAATTTTTACTCGTGGTTTAATTTGCGCTTAATGTTTTCAAAAATCGTTTAAGTTTGAATCAACAGTTAACAGTTAACTATGCGTCGTATATCAATTGTGTGTGATATGTATGTCGATCTCTATAAATTATATTTGTCTTTATATCTATTTTTATTTTAGCTATATTTATATTTATATGTTTGTAAGTGTAAATTTTTTCGATTTTCATTTGTTCTGGCTATAGTCTTGGCCCTGTTGTTGGTCTTGTTCTCCGTTTTTAGATTTTGGATTTGGTGCTACATGATGTTTATTGGTTTAATTTTTGGTGTTGAGACGTCATTAGTTTAATAGCTTTTTTTTCTTATCTTATGTCTACAGGGAAGTTCTGCCATTCTATTACACCAGAGGAATCATCCAGAAAAGCTAATTTGTTATTCAGACAATGAAATTATAGTAAATAAATGTAATAACTGTACATTCATGATTTAATTTACATCTTATGACTTTTAATACTAATAAAATATTAGATTAATGAGATTAATAAACAACAGAGATATATATAAGTATAAAATAATCATTTATCTACTGCTGTCTTACATCTAAATATTTTTTAAAAAAGAGACATCTGGGTTCTTTGTTCTAACTTAATTTTAAGTTATAGACAACTAAGCAGTTTCCTTTTTCGAAAAGTGGAATTGTTAACAACAAATAGTTTTTGATAAGTGTAGATATTTAAATTGCCTTTTTTCTATAGTGTGTGTGGGGATGAAGTAGTTGTCGACAACTATCGCTTTTCATCGTATCTAAGTTTCAGTCACTGAACAGTCAGTGAGAATTACAAGAAAAAAAATGTACTGTTTGGAATACCAACAATACCATGCATCATTGGAAGGTTACGCTGATAATAGTCTTGCTGTTATTGCCACTGTTTGATATAAACAGCTTCTGGTAAACTGACCAAAGACTCTTCGTATAATACTCCTTTCTCCTTAATAGAAATTGTTTTTTTAAAAACTAAATTTAGCAACTGTTGGCGTCCCTGGCTCTTAAACCGTACTTTGATTTGCCTTATTGCTGATAATATCTACAAAATCTTACATTCCGAGTTTGAAACTCGACTTCCTTTCCCGAGAATGTCTCGGTTGGATGCCGCCATTTTGAAACGCGCTGTTAATGCATGTTAGCTTCCAAAATCTCGCAGGAAGGATTTTGTTATCTACAACTAAATACTCCAGTGTGTAGAATGATAGAATGGGACAGAGTTAGTTACCGACCGATGACTTTTGACGATAAAGGACGGTTACCAACAACTAAATTTCTAATCTGACCAGTTTGTGGAGGCCCTTAGTATCCCAAGCCTCGCGATTCTAAACATTTTGAGATTTTGAGCATTATCTAATTCTTAAATAATTCTTAAATAATAGTTTCAAAATAGGTCCTCATTTTGTTGAAGAGTGAAACCAGAGGTCCATGTAGTAATATGGTAGGATTTCAAACTGAAAGAAGAGTTTACATATTTAAGGTTTCCATAGAACTGATAGCTTTAAAGAAAGCGGGTAAAAAAGAAAAATGTTGAAGAATTTTTTGTTCGGGTCGAGTGATTGAGCCTCAATATAATTTTTAAAAAAACTCTTAATAGTTCCGAAATCTGAGCATCGTGATTCTTGTAAACTGCATGGATTTTTATTATAGAAAAAAAAGCCGGGAGTGTATGGGAAAATCTCAATTCACAAGTGAAACAAATGCTAAACAAACAGCGCTGAGATTTAATAAGAAACATTCAAACAATGACTGTCATTGATCTTGTGTATAAAAACACAATAAATTATATGTTTAAACATGAGATAAATACAGCAATTCTTTTCGTTGATATCTCACAGACTTTTTACCGTTGATTTTCTCCTTCCTTGCTATATTAGCACTGCATCGGTGCATATTTAATTTCCGGTCTCACTGGTGTGGAACTTATTCCCGCGGGCGCTTATTCGTGGGCGGCGCTTAAAAATCTAGTAAATACGGTATGCATGATACATGTCCAAACATGTAAGTCTAAACAAATACAGTGTGGATATTTATCAAAGTTTTAACGAACTTACTGCTTCTCCGTCCATATGCTGATTTCCGCTCAGTGCACGATGTTAAATTATAACATTGTAAAAGTTGGCTCGATTGAGGCCGTTTCTACTGTAGACTTAAAGTTAAAACAGTAGACGGCGAAAGCTTAGTGTTTTTTAAATTCTTTCAAATGGTTTTAAATTTACAGTAGAAACAGCCTCATTCGAGCCTACTTTTACGATCTTATCGTTTAATATGCTACTGAAGGACATTTTCGTCAGATTGACATGTTAAAATTGATTTACTAATTCGGATGGCGCGCGCGCATCATTATTGTACCAGACAGTTGCTACTAAAGTGGAGTCATCTGCTTATATAAGTAAAACAGGATCAGAATTGAGTTCAATTTCTAAATCATTAAAAATATAAAACAAGTAAGACCCAGCCACGCCACCCTTTGAGTAGTACCTTTGTTGGAAATTACTGAACCGATTCCATTGCCGTCCAAATAAACAAAAGGAGCTCAAACGGCGCATGCGTCAATATGGCTCCCGTATAAGTTGTCATTTTAAAATGCCATTACTTCCTGGTACAAATCGTTTTCACAATCCCTTAAGACGTCTTTAAGACAGAGCATTGTCAATCAATAGGTAGACGTCACTACTGCAAACAAGTACATATAACAGGAAAAGATCTGCTAAATGGCTGATCATGAGGTGGAAGCATATATTTTATATCATTCTACTAATAAAAATTGATGATTTAACTGTTTTGCATTTTGTTTTAAATTAACCCTAAAATAAGATACATTAGCAGCTCTATTCTGACTGATCGAGAGAACCGGTAAAATATAAATAAAATTTTACTAACAAAAAAGCTAAAAAAAATTATTTGTTTTGGTGAATTTGCATTTTGTTCAATGAGATGAACTTTGAATGCTTTTAATTCATTGAGTTTAAGTAAAATAAATTGACTCCATTTTCATGTAGCAAAGAGTACATAGATTATTCATTACTTGCCTCTCATGAAAATAGTCCAATATCCTCGTTTGTAAAGTTGGATATATAGTTGTAGAGCTTTTAAAAACAGTTCAATTTTTAAATGCTAATATCTAATACTACCATCTTTCTCAAAATGCAGGAAAACATGTTTGGGCTTCCTGTGTATCCGACTTACTTTACACTCTTACACCCTTCTTAAAATTACACACTCGATGACATTATGGCTCCATTCGACTAGTGGAAGCAGGAGCTATAAAAACTATGATGCCAGTTCACTACGTATCATGAATTAATAGGCAACAGTCTTACCCAGATAACAAGTTGTGATTCACAAAGTCAAACGCCTTGCTACGGTAGCATTGTTTTGTGTTGTAGGTTTTCTTTTAATTTTGTGTTGTATGATTTGTTTTTGTGCTTTGTTTCCCTGAACTACCGTGCCTTGCTGAAACCCATAGAGGAACTACTGAGAGGGAAAATTTTGACAAGATCTAGCTAGAGAAGAACGCGAGAAACCATGCGTAAACTCAAACTGAATGAGAATGCTATTGTTCTGAAGGCTACTAAGGCAACTGAGCTGTAGTGATGACTTGGCCAGTAAAAGGCATGCAGCCGTTCCCTGAAGCAAGAAATAATCAAATTAAGCGTCATCTTAAAAGAAAGAATTTTTAATAATTAAAATCTGAAGAAGTCAGCAGTAGCTGCCGGAAATAAAGTTAACTTTAATAGCAATATTTTTTAACATTTTTTTGTTGTTACCATCTCTTTATACATTTTAAAAACTAGTCAAGCCTTAATAGGGCAACTCCTCGCCTTGCAACAACAAAGAACTGAACATGAAAGTGGTTTTTCAATGAAACAAGATGCTCTAGGAGCGTATACTTGTGCCAGCTCGTGGATAAAATGTGAAAGCTTTTGATTTTATTGAGTTCT
>JANCMA020339037.1:0-11712 GCA_024336925.2 Zoanthus solanderi | reverse complement strand
CCCCCCCCCCCCCCCCCCCCCCCCCCCCCCCCCCCCCCCCCCCCCGGTCGTCATAATATCGAAAAGGTCCCTGTCTTCAATTTTGACTCTGAAGCTGTCTACCCAAACGACTTAACCAATCTCATGCTGCCATTTTAGTACCCAGACCACTACTCATTTTTGTAGTGGGCAATTCATTATGCTTCTCTATGCAAATTGTATGTTTCAAAGACTTCTTTAATTGTCATACTATCTAAATGATTTCGTAATGTGTTAATGATCAAACCATTGTGCGAAATTGAAAATATGTTTGTCATGTTTGAATGTCCAAAGGTGTAATTGTTCATCCGTTGATGCTATTGAATGTTAAAAATACACATTTCAATAGTGTTATTGAAAGTTCGTTCGCATTAATGAAGTTTATGGAAGTGTTAATAAACGTATATTTGCGATATAGTTTTAATTGTTGACGTAAATGAGTGCGGTACATATTGCGTAAATGAGCAGGGGCTGACGTAGAATAATCATATTGTAACATACCACTTTGTAAAAACTGAACTTTGATCCGTGGTTTACAATTAAACCTCTTACAATTTCATGAAATATTTATTTATTCTTCTCAGCGATCAAATTACTGAGAGTCCGACTGAATGAGCTGACTGAAAACTAATGCATTTTTGACGGTTTGAAAGTGTTTTGTAGCTTGGCATAACTAAATCCTTTGCTAGCCAAGTGGCCCATGGAGCCGGCGCTTATCTCCGGTTTCTGTACATAGTGTTAAGCTGATGAGAGTCTTTAACTCCTCCTGGACTGGACAATAATCCATCGCAGGTTAGCTTCAAGCAGACGCTGGTACTCATTTACCTATAATATCCCGGAAAGATGGAAAGCTGAGTTAACTTTAGCGGAAAAGAGGTCACACAGATATAAAAATCTCGGTAAAACCGGGATCGAACTGGGGACCTTGTGGTCGGAAGGCAGATCTAGCTTGGAATAGATCATTTTAAAACCCTATTAACCAGGGTTAAATTTTAAAGAAATTCGATTGTAAGTTTTGAAAATGCATTTCAAAGTTTTGGTTTCTGCTGTTTTTGAATGAGTTTTGAATCACAGACGCAAGGGGCACACATTAATGGATCTCCGTCAAGGCCTGAACATGATTCACTTTTTGTTTACATAATGAAGTTTTCAGAGCATTTTATATTGTCATAGCTCTCTTCCGACCGACCTCTGTCGCAGTAGAACAAGTCGAACGAGTGTTCATAAAAGTGTGAGCCCGCGCTCTTGGGGCAAACTCGTTTGGAAAACCATTCCCCATGCAAGGAGTGCAGATTCCTCGCATCAGTCTCTTGTACGTTATTCTGAACTCCCGGTTTAAGCAGCCGTAGAGGATTGGGTTGATGGCTGAGTTACTGTATACTAGAATGGACACTACCAGAATAAGTCCTTGCGTTGCGAGTGGCTTGTTTAGGACGCTTAAGAACATAGCCACCATGAACGGGACCCAACAAATATAAAACATCCCAACCACCACACCTGATAATCAAAATTTGTATTAGTAAGGATTATATGTATTTTTATTAATCATTCTACAATAGTGTCATCAGTGACAAAAAGTGTGCTAGTATATGCCGTGAATGATCACTGGATTTCACAAGCACGTAGAAGATAGTAGCGCGCTTTGACAGCCTTTCAGTCAAAATTTATCGTTTTTTTTTTCTTTTTTACAAAAGTTAGGGGGTTAGCTGCTTCGCGTTTTGGAAGAGTTCTCTGTACCTATTTGTTTTCATACCAGTTTTGGACTTCGTTTATTTATCGTTTTAACAGAGTGTTAAGTTTGAAATTCGAAAATGTTATGAATCTAGTTATTTATTAATAAGATCCATTTGAGGTTGAACTGAATTCCTGGTAAAGCTAAAAATCATGAAGTTCACATGAAGTTTACTAATTTTTATAAAAAGTTATTCAGTTTATTAATCATTGTTTTTGTTATCGTTATTATTATTATTATTATTATATTGTTAATAATATTTCTAATTCTACGGTGCAAATTAATTGCCGTTCGAGTGAAGAGTTCTCTCACAAAGTTCTAACGACCCAAAATGTCTGATTTCCAGTCCAAATTAAGCGATAAGGATTCTTAACATGTGTTTTGTATTATTTCTGTACAATCTTTATCTGGGCCCAGTTGTTCAAAAGTCGATATGCGTTAACATTTAACCCTTGTTCTTCTTTTCATTCTTAAAGAGACGAATTTGATTTTATAAGAACCGTAATCTGTTCCTTAGACAAGCAATTACTGCTGTAATTTCTGCTTAGTCCAGGGTGAAATTTAACTGACCAACCTTTGAACATTTCAGCCTTAATACAAGTGAATAAAATTCGTGTTGTTCGATTAAAAAACCTGCAAGTAATTAAAAAACAGCTGAAGCCGAATTTGTGGTCATCAGTAGCTCCATTGAAGGGCAAACTCTCGAAACTTAAGGCGTTAGCTTTTTATACTAGTTGCGGTGGTAATCACAAGATTCCAGTCTTGTCAGTGTTGTTTATATTACTCGTAACTATTGGTCGACAAGTTCGTACAATGAAAGACCGTCAACTTGTTTATGTAATTAGCATGTTCAATAATAGCAATACGAAGTGCAAAAACTCTTTCTATTTGTGTTAAATTTCTTAATAGCTTCAACTCATGATCAGGAGTAACTAAGATCTTGTCGTGTTCCAGTACTAGTTAAAGCTGTCGTTTGTTCAAAGCTCTGTTGTCGGTGGCAGAGACTGTAGTGTAGGATGTTTTGATACTTTTTTTTTAGCTTTGAATATCGCCTCTTGAAAGAAAGAACTCTTATTTTATTTGGATTATTTTTAAATGTTAAAATTGATTTAAGAAATTGTATCTTAAAAGGCCTTAGGCTTTAGGTGTTCGTGTTATTAAGATTGAGAAAATAATTATGTAAATTTTTGTCCTATTACATGCCATAGAGAATTTTTCTTCTTTTTTTTGGCTGGCAAAGACTACGAAAATATTGAGGGGAGATGAGTTCTGTTTAACTTTTGGCCTTTTTCTCAGTGTGCTGAGCAGATGAGTGTGTTTAAAGAATCTATTTCCAAAATATCGTACGCTATTTGGTATACAGTTACATTTCAAAGCAGTTATTAGATCTATTTCGATGACCGTTATTACAGCCAGGAACACAGCAGTTGTAATTATTTTTCTTACTAGACATAAACTCCTCACCACAAATTTTTAGCAAACTCGTCCCCTGTATCGATCCCAGAAGCCTTTGCGAAACCAAACTCGGCCCAGCCTGCCACTCGTTTCTAAAGTGACTAATTTAGTTACTATTTGTTAGAGGGTAAGTTTGTTTTAGCAATGGACTGTCTTCATGGCTATTTATTTCACCCAACTGGGAAGAAATATTGTATCATGTTTCAAGACACTAAAAGCTTAGACACTCGAAGACGAAAACTCTTCTTTTTTTACCACGAAATGAATTGAATAAGTTTAAAATAACTAATTTGTTGAGAATATCAGTAATTTTTGGTAACAATTGTTACAGAGGTTAATTGCCGGTTGTGCATGGATGTTCATAAGAGGCCAAACTAGCGGAACAATTTTTCTTTTTTATAAAATCACACCTTCGATTCACTCATGCTGAGATTTGCTAGAAAAGTGAGAAGAAGCTCAAAACAGGCCTAGGTTGATTTTTTTTCCGGCAAATTCAAGTTTTAAAATTGTGATTTTTTGGCATAATATTGCGGTATGTTCAAGTTTAAGTCAAGCTCAGACTTTGACATGAGCACAAGCAATAGCATTAATAACAGGCTCAAAAAAGGTCGAATTTTTTTCCCCCGGCAAAGTCAAGTTTCTAAAATTTGAGCTTTTCATAATATTGTGAAATGTTCAAGTTTAAGGCTAACTCAAACTTTGACAAGAGCACAAGCACAGGCAGAAACATTGGCGTAACAATTCTCTGTGAGCCGGGCCAATACAAGCAAAATCACAAGCAGAAGACAACGGAAAAACTCTCATGTTTTATGCTTTTGCTTTTGTCTTACAATAGGCTCTTTGCAGTTGGGGGTCACGTGACCACAGCTACCTTAAATCAAATCAGCTATGACAAAATGGCATCCAGAAATGGAAAAAGAAGGTTTGCATTAATATAATGGCAAAGTTTCAGCTATTTAACTCAAATATGTAAAAATTGGCAAGCAACAGAAAATAGGATATTTTCTAAGGATTTGTATGGCTGGAGAGCAAGCCTTGCTCTCAAGTACCATTTTCACATACATTTCCTTAGAAATAATTTGATTTTATTTTCGCTCTCATTTTTGAAGTATTTAATGTTGAGACTTGAAACTACGCCTTCTAACTAATGTTAACCTGCTCTTTCCATTTGTGAACATTATTTTGTCATACATCTAATTAATTTAAGGCGGGTGTGGTCACGTGACCTCTAACTTCAAGGGCCTATTGCAAGTGTCGACCGGTCTCACATCAGCATAAGGAAGGTATATGCCTGGCGTGTTTCTGCTAGCGAACAAATTAACAAACAACGCCGCGCTTCTTTAAGGAAGAATGACAGAAGCAGTGCGAAAGTGCTCTTTTCTTTACAATAAAAAAATCAGCCAACTTTAAACTAAAGGAAAAAATAATTAGGCTGGAGCAAAATAGCAAAGAATGTATCATTCGTATTATTGTAAAATCAGTTTGTAGCTAGCCTACATTTTAATTTTTAATTGGTACTTGCTGAATATCCCAGTCTATTTATTGTTTTACTCCGCCATATTGCTATGCTCATGTTGTTCAGTTATGCCATAGTGTGAATCAGCCTTTACTTTGGAATCAATTTAAAGTCAATTTAGACTAAAGTTGTTAAAATTAGAAAGGAACACTACGGCATAGCTGAAATTTTCTGGTTCATGATGATAAAAAAAAAAAAAATTGATTGTTAGATAGTATTACAGTTGAATCCGGACGAATCTTTACAACTAGAACTGATTACAACTTACGTCACTAAAGCAATTAGCGTTAATTGCTGTTTTGAAAATGTACTTCGACCATTAGCACCAAACGTTATCTTCATGTTGATAAAGTCACACTCGTGAAAAACATTAGTTGTAAATAAGTTCATAATCATTTGGCAAAGCTGCAAAAATCTTATGTATTTATAGAATTCTGAAAACTTAATTTTCAAGACCTTGTTGAATGTCAGTTTATCTGCTTATTTTGCAAAAGAACTTAATATTTATCTGGATTAATTACATTTGAAAATGAATCTTAATAGATTTTAAATTGTTTTGAGAATTTGTGTTTTTGTAAATGTTCGTATTTTTTTAGGATTAAGTGCAAATATAAATTTGTTGTTTTCGTTTACGAAAGCAAAACCAGAGTGAAAACTATATGAAGTTGTATTTATCTGTTTAGTTATATTGTTTTTCAGCTAGCGATCAAGATTGTCATACTGTTTTTACAAATATAGCGGTATATAGGTCTCTGTACATAAGACATGTCTTTATTGAATCTCGTATGTAGGATAAGTTGTGTTTAGAAAAAATATCGCAGGCATGATTTTCTGAATCAGCTTTTTAATCATTCTCTAAAAGTTCTCAGTTAAGTCTGTGTATTGTATTTTGTTTTTACGTCTCTGTTGGCAAAATGCAGGGCATTAGACGTAAGCATTTGCTTCGTAATTTATTATATTAATAAAGAAACTAATTTTTTAAAGAAAAATATACAACGAATCTGAGTAGCAAGCAAAATCATTTCAATTTTATTCGTAAAATAAAGCGGTCATTTCCTGTTGTTTTTTCTACATGTACGGAAATGAAATTAGACAGTTCGAGCTAAGCTTCAACTTGTTTAGGGTGTGAGTTAAAGCAAGGATATGGACGGCGGGTATGCGGACGCGGACAGAAAAAATGTGGACCAAGAAAAGCAGCCGCTTAACTAAGCGCTTGCTGAAATAGACTCTGAGACAGATTCGGTAGCGCTAAGAAGCGGCTGCTTTCGTTTGATCACGCCGAAACGTTCGGATTCCCGAGTAACCACAGCGAATTTGGATTGCATGCATGACAAGCAAAGCAGCGCTGTGATAATTTTCGACAGTCCAAATCCCCAAATTTGTTTTTTTTTTCTTTTTCTGAAGCTTCCTTTATTTCTGAGATAGCTAATGTTCAAAGTTAAACGACTCGCTTCCAATTCGTTTTTTTGGGTTTTCCGCTACCCGGGTTTTTCTATCTATCCGCATTTTGTTGGTCCGCCTTTTCTTAGTCCTCATTTTTTCAGTCCGTATTTTCTCTGTCGGCGTCCGCATATCTATCCCCTGTCCATATCCGTCTCTTACACACACTCACTTGTTTATCCCGTAAGGCAAACAAGAGTGTATGGAATTATCTTATAAACATCGTTTACTGATAATGAATCTTAGGCCAGACAAAGCTCTAGATACTGTTTGCAAACGAAAATAAGACCTATTGTAACGAATGTTTGGATGATTTTAGCGTAATTTGTTTGAATACAAGTTACAACTTTGCAACAATTGCAAGTTTCCATTATATACTTTAATTGTAGTTTAGATAAGTGTTATGTTTTGTTCACCTTCGAAATGTCAAATTTTACCAGCACAAATATTACTTCACAAAAATGTCTTATTTAATTTTAGTGTGGCCTTTCATTTTAAGATCATTAGTATATGCCTTAGATTAACCTAGAAAAAAAACGAACTTTGCATTTTTTTTTTCTAATATGAATACTGAGCAAGTTAACATTTTACTAAATAAGTCACAAATTTATTAATTGTATGAAATACAATATAAAAACAGGTTAGCTCAAGTGACTTCTTTACCAGTAAAAACAAACATAACATACTAAGCTAGCAAAATCCTTTACGAGCCAGGTGGCCCATGGATGCGGCGTTCACTCTGTAGTGTGTAGGCGGATGATCCTTCACGGGACACTAAACCATCGCAGGTTAGCTCCCAGCAAACGCTGGTACTCATTTACCTACCCGGGAAGGATAGAAAGCTGAGCTAGCTTTGGCGGAAAAGAAGGTCACACAACTATTCAAATCTCAGCAGAGCCGGGATTGAACTGGCGACATTAAGGTTGGAAAGCAGAGATCCTACCAACTGCGCCAATCCGTGATGCATGCCCGCCCAAACATAATAACATACCCAAATCCTAAATATATTTCTTAATGTACTTACCAACTGTTTTTGATGCCTTTGATTCCTTCAAGAATTGAGCAGATTGGAGTTTTGCTGCCTGTAAGGAACGAATAGATCGTCTCACGACTTTCTCGTGTCCTCTCGCAGTAGCATAGATTCGAACGTACATGCAACTCATTAGTACTGTAGGGACTAGTATTATAAAAGCCGGAAAAATGACGAGATATTTTGCATCCATTGTTTTAGCATAGCTACAAATCTCTTGTTCTTCTCTATTTCTCGTTTTTGAAGTGGAAGTTCCGAATCCTAACATAGGGAAAAACGAGAAAGCTATGCAGAAAACCCAGGTGATTAATATTACCAGTATTGCTCGCTTGGAGGTTACTTTGCTTTTGTATAACAAAGGAGAGTGTACGGCAAGATACCGATCGAAAGTTACCAGCAAGAGGTTAAATATTGATGCTGATAGACTGAGCAGCGAAAGACACAGTGAGATCTTACACCACAAAATACTTCGTGTATACTGAAAGGAAATTGCTTCTAATGCTCGTAATGGCAAAGCCGCGACGCCAACCGTTAAATCAGCAATACACAAACTCACAATGAAAAAATACGTGGCTTTCCGAAGCGCTCTGTTTGAACGCACGGCACAGATAACAAGAATATTGTCCGCAGTCACAATAAGACTTAAAAAAAGGAAAAGAGTTGCCGAAGTAACAGCTTGTATATTACTATATTCCATGAACACTTCGAAACAGTTCTGAGTTTGGTAACTATTAAATTATTTTTTGGCTTTCGTTCACGATGCAGTTTATAAACCAGAAATAGCAGTTGCTGTTTTGTTTTTGTTTTTTTTAAATTTCAAAACTAACTCATCGTTTTCGCCTGCTTTTCCCTTGGCGATATTTGTTGTTTTCTTGATACCTTCTTCACCTGTTTTCTGTTCGCTGATATGTTTTTCAGTTTTTGCTACAGTAATTCTTCTGTACCAGAAAGATTGTTTTTTTTTCCCAAACGCCGGTAAAAATAACAAAGCTCTCCCATTCACGGCACATGGCGGTTTGTTCTTGAAAAGATTCACAACTTGCTATTGTTGGACGCGGTTTTCATTCATATAGAATTCTTGTCCATTTGTGTGTATAGAACAACACAACAAAAGAAAAATCTCTAGCTGATAAACTTCAAAAATATTTTTCAAATTCAACTTAATATCGAGTTAGGTTTTCCTTGAAAGAAGAGTACTTAATCCATGTTCACCATTTACCATTAAGTTAGGGAATTATGCGGTTTTGTCGCATAAAACTTGTGTTAATGTGATTTCGGACACGTGTGGCAATCGCAGCTTGAGGCTTCCAAACTGTCACATTCGAAGTGACTAAAGCAAAAATTATACAACCTTTTGTTTGTTTGCCCTCTCTCGAGACAATTAATTTCTAAAGCCGACTCAAACTGTTTCCGCATTCAATTCTTTTTTCAATGCATGTTGCTCTTTACCCAAATCACTCCAGGGTCTGAAGAAATTCTAATCCTTTAATTACTCGACTTCCATCACTTTTGCGCTAATGAAATTGGAAGGAAGTTGGAAGATACATTTAAAATACACAGAAGGTGATTGGGTAATCTGCAAAAACTTTGTCTTTGTATGAACAAAATTGTTCATGCATTATTAAAATCTTGGTATGTTTTATGTTTGCCAAATCTTTAATTTAAGCTCGTAAATGAATCATTCACAACTATTTTTGGCCCAAAATTAATGTATGATTCATTTTTATCGTTTTTGGCAAACCTTAACGCATTCTGTCAGTCCTTGAAAAAATATAAGAAAATAAATGAAAGTTAAAAATTTTAAAGTCGTAGGAGTTGAGTTTTTTCATTAAGTGGTTATATCAGATTGTTTTTGTTGTATGAATTGTGACAAGCGTACATACTTATTCAACACTTCCATTCAAGTGAAGAAAAGTTTGTCAATTGATTTGCTTTTTATCTCTAACTACGTTAGTTTAAACCTCTCTTTTCAAAAGATAGTGCTTTTAGAAATATTCTTTTGATTAAAATCAATCTTTATAATATTTTTTTCTACCGCAGGTTTTCTGGATTTCCCACAAAAACATAAACAAAAAACTGACCAGAGACAAATAAAAAGTTAAACAAACAATAAAATATTTTATTTTCAACACCACATGTTACAAAAATGTTTTGGAACTAAAAAATCCCTATTTACTGTCGATTTAAAAGTTACCCTGTTCATATTATCTACCGTCTGTTAACTGGTTATTGAAGTGAAGATTTTTACATTGTTCTGTAAAAACAAAAACAAAAAAATACTAGTTGAAAAAAAATCTGGTTCTGAATTCAGTTTGTATAGAATAATCCTTACAAAGTGGAATGTTTCTTTGCGAGTAATGAGTCTTTATTTTTGATAAAAGAAGAAGGTGATTTATTTGGATTAGTAATTATTTTTTCCTTTGATCGACAACAAAAGTTATTATTGAACTCTAGCCATATTCTTTCGTTTACAAGTGGCCAGTGTAACCGGCGCAGAACCACAGTTTCGGGAGTGTCACGTATACATGTTCAGCGGATGAGAGATTTTAACTTCCCATGGACAGAACACTAATCTATCACACGTTAGGTCCCAGCGAGCAGACATTGGTATTCAAATTTTTGGAAAAGAGATTCGCACTTATCGTATTTCGACAGATCTACGAACTTCTTCAACCATAACGCCATTTGCACGCAGTATATGTCGTTATAATTCCTTCTTGGACTCTGTCTGTAGCTTCCGTTTTGCTTTCTATTGAGCTCATTTGTAGAAATGTTATCTAAAACAAACTATACAGCAAGTTCCATTTCTACCTACAATTAAAAGACGCAGGCAAAGTGCCTCGTGGTCCGACGTGTTTTGATGGGGCCGAATTTCCGCAGATAAAAATTTATCCTGAGAAAAATTTTACATATACTATATACTAGAAACCATTCAATGTAAATTCGCGCATGAAAAATAAGTCTTTGTTTTTGAATATGCCTTTACTTTTGCTGCAATGTGTCAAAGATCGCTTCTTAATTATCCAAAAAGGATAAACGTTTTGACGAAGCCGAAAACAACGGGCGCATATTTTATGTACAAGATGTTGTTTGACGTGTGTTTGGTAGTAATGTGGTTTTGTACACCTGGAATAGTAAATAGTTTAATAGTTAACCTACTAAGGCAAAGGACGAGAGTATTTTAAAAAAAAAATCTTTTTTTAAAAAATCACCTTTTTCGTTAGGTTATCGACTAGTTGATGGTCATTGAAGAGTAAAGCAAAACTTAATGTAATAGAGGGAAATTGTTTAAGGTATGAAAACCGAAGCACGATTGTCATCTACATGGACTCGATCAATCGACTGACCACCCATTAAACTTTCATTTCCAGGGCTTATCTCTTTTGTATTCGGCCGAGAGAAGCCTTGGTTCTACTCCATTTACACTGTTTTTTTTTTTTTTTTTTTTTGAACTGGTTTGTGAATTTATAGATTTTAGTTTTGGCTTCATTTCGTTGTAAGTGGCAGTGGGCTAAACGGTCTACAATTTTAAATCATTAATCTAACACTACATTTCATGTCTTGGCAAAAAGCAAAAGATACCTTTGATTTATACAGTAAGTTGAAAGGAAAATTCCAGGGGTAAAAACAAAGTGGTTTCTGCTGTCTGTAAAGCTAAATTTAAATCAATTTTCCCGGAAAATCCCAACCCGCGTCAAGTTTTACCGAATAACGGGAAACGCTCTGCAGTTTGGCGAGTAGGTTTGTGGCGTGTGATTGGTTAGATATAACATTCTTGACAAATTTTAGGTGTTAATGGTTTTCGCGGTCACACTGTAAAAATGAAGATATTGTTTCCTATACACAAACAAAATTGAAATCGAACTCCGCTGTCTTTGAAGTGGACAGACGGCCGGCGTAGAGTCTGGTCAGCACAACCTCAAAACTGCTTGACATTTGAGAAAGCAAAACGTTGGTAGAACGGAAAGATTTTTATTTCCGATATTAAAGCCTTTTTCACTAATGTCGACTTTCATTACTGATTTAGATAACCGGGGCAAAATCCAGCCATATTGATTTGAACCATGAACTGACTTGACGCGTTGACGTCATGAGTGACTGCTGACGACGAAAACGATGACGGATATTCAGTTTGTTTTCGAGGTAAGAAATTTCAGTTATTATCAAAAATGAGAGAAAAAAATAAAAGATTAAGGAAGTGATAACCGCAGTCACAAATTCAACCAAATAAGATAATTTTATTTATTAAAAACTTTATCACGGGATAATGCATGCAAGACTTTTTATTGACTTAGCCATCATTGTCTATGAGCTAATAATACATATTATTGTCATTATAAACTTTAAATAATTTATTGACATTCAAATGGACGGAGAAGCAGTATGTTAGCTAAAAATTTAATGAAGATCCAGATTGTATTTACATGTTTCGGCATGGCTCATACCTTCATCAGAATTATGAAATCAAAGTTGCACATAGCATATAAATTGAAAATGAACAAAAGATTATGTTAATTAAAG
>JANCMA020338932.1:0-11713 GCA_024336925.2 Zoanthus solanderi | reverse complement strand
GATGGAAGGAAGGAAGGAAGGAAGGAACGAAGGGAGGGAGGAAGGGAGGAAGGAAGGAAGGAAGAAAGGAAGGGAGGGATGAAGGAAGGAAGGAAGGAAGGAAGGATGGATGGATGGAAGGAAGGAAGGAAGGAAGGAAGGAAGGAAGGGAGGGAGGAAGGATGGATGGATGGAAGAAAGGAAGGAAGGGAGGGAGGGAGGAAGGAAGGAAGGAAGGAAGGAAGGATGGATGGATGGAAGGAAGGAAGGAAGGAAGGAAGGAAGGAAGGAAGGGAGGGAGGAAGGAAGGAAGGAAGGAAGGGAGGAAGGAAGGAAGGAAGGAAGGGAGGAAGGAAGGAAGGAAGGAAGGAAGGAAGGAAGGAAGGAAGGGAGGAAGGAAAGGAGGAAGGGTGGAAGAGAGGAAGGGTGGAAGAAAGGAAGGAGGGAGGGTGGAAGGAAAAAGGAACGATGGACATATTACTCACCTAATTTACCATTGGCAATATCTTTTTTGGTGAGAATACCAAACTGCTTTTGTTTCTTTCTTTTTTCTGGATATTGACTAAAACAATTACCACCTGGGCAGTTAACAGGTGGAGCCTGAAAAGGAAGGGTAAACAAGTATAAAAATGCACTGTATATACAGATTCTGGCACACTACCGATTAATCAGTTTTGCAGGGTTTTTGGATGTTTGTAATAATAAGGACCTTTTTGCAAATAACAGGGACCATTACGGCCCAACTCCAACTCCAAGATGGTGGGTAAGGGTAGGGGTAGGTGTGAGAGGGATTTTTCCCCTTTGTTGACCTACTTGGAGTTCCAGGGGACATCCTATGAGAGAGTTTTTAAATTCTAAGGGCAAAAGGATGCATTTTAGGCCAACATTTTGTTTCCCAACTTTCTCTTCTTGTTTTAGTTGCTATAATATAGACATTGACTAGTTACTACTATTGAACATTTAACTTTGATGATGAATTTCTACCAAGGTACTTTTGACAGTTGTAACAGACATGATTGAAATCTAATACTCTAGTATATTACTTTGTAGTTATAACTGTACAATATTGTAACGGGTCCGTCGAAGTAAACTATGGATTCTTGTACTGAAATGAGGAACTACTCAGTACGAATTGATCGGTACAAGAGTAACGTCGTAACATCTAAAGTCATGCACGCACTGAGTTATGAACTCCAAATCAGCTACATGTACACAAATGGAGCACAAAAAAAAAAAGCCAACCGCACAGAAATAAAACAAAAGTTTATTTACTTTTAAAGGAGAACTGAACCTACAAATGGCTTTTCATCGTTTGAACATTTAGGCATAGTAGAACGACTATAAGAAGTCTTTTAGACTATTAGCCGAGCAGTTTAGAAAAATTTGACGTTTTGTAACAAATCGATAAAATTTGATGGCGGCTCAATATGTGATGTCAGCAGTTCTTTATGACGTAGGTTACGATACTAGAATGATTAAAACGAGGAAAAACATGGTTACTGTGTGGCTTTTGGCTGCTATAAAAGGAAAAAAAAACTTCGCAAGACATAGATCGCCCAAAATATATCAAGATTTTGAAGCACACTCTCATTTTAAGCTCTGAATATCATAACTAAATCATATCATAGCCTACGTCATACAAAACCGCTGACAATTTCATTAGCGACCAAGATACCTATCAAAGCTTTTCTAGAGATTTTTCTTAGTTTCTATACTTAAATTCTCAATGTAATTTGACTTTGAGTTAATCTACTATACCAATAGAATCAAACAAAAATAGGCTAGTTTTAGTATTCAGTTCTCCTTTAAAAGTTCAAAGGTAGCATGGAAACCAACAGTACTGGTTGATTTTTGATTTTTTTATTTTCCATAGGAGTTCTAGTGCAAATCCTGCGTGAAAATAGCCGAGTAAAGGCCCCGGTGTTCCGGACCTAACAAAAACCCTAGCTTTGTTATGAGAAAACAAAATAAAACAATCAATCTATCAATTAAACTTTTTGTCAATAATTCTACGTTACTGTCTATCCGACCTTCCTTTCCGTCTGCCTGTATCTCTATAAGCCAAGTATCTGGTCATGTGAAGACGGATCCGTCTATCAAACTATCTACGTAGCTTTCTATATACCCAGTGATCTACCAGTCTTTATCGGTTTATCAACCTATTTTATACCTGACATTTTCCATCAATGCAAATTTTTGTTAAATCTGTAAGACAAGGTGTTCCATCTTCAACTCTTGGTAAAAGCCTTAAAAAGAACTTGTATCCTTTTGCCAAGCAGTTTAGTTCACATTCGTTGCTATCCGTAACTAAAATGCAAAACACAAAAAGCATTTCGTTTAGTTAGGAAGAGGGAAAAAATGTTCTTTTTTTACTTGTTTAGCTGTGTCATGTTCATGAAAAGGAGACACACACACACAAAACCCGTTTTGTAAAATATCCCAGGTCCCGATGGAAACTCCCTAAATGAAAGGAATTACAGGTTTTCTATAATATTTTTAAACATGAGAAGAGAAACTTTGTATCTCCGATCCCAATTGTATTATTCTACTTATTATATAAACACCAATGAATTTGAAAAAGGCAACGCTGTCAAAATCGCTGCATCAAAAGGAGCAATGCAGTCTTATCTTTATGTGTGAAAATATCAGATTTTCATGCGAAAACTTAGTATTTCATTGATGTTAAAATGATAAATAAACATATTTACTGATAACCGCTCAATAAAGTCATTTTTGATTCTCTATAAAAGTTGATGTAATCCACTGTTTCTCTAAGAAGTACTATATATTCGTTAGGCTAGTGGTGATGGTGCTGAAAAGAGTATTATTGCGAGAGCAAGATCAGGATGGAAAAAGTTCAGGACTCTCCTACCTGTCCTGACTTGTTGGGGTTTTCCCTTCGCTTGAAGGGTAGGGTGTACCAGGCATGTGTTAGAATTGTCATGCTTTATGGTAATGAAACTTGGGCAGTGAAAGGGGCTGACTTATTAAGTTTGGAGCGCAATGAAAAGATGGATGTGTAATAGCACCTTGAAGGATAAGAAGCCTTCTTCAAAACTGCGGGAGCGTTTGGGCCTTGATAGCATTAAGAACTACATTAAAAGAGGCAGATTGAGGTGGTTGGGCCATGTAGAGAGATGTAGTGATGATAACATGGTGAAGAAATGCAGAGATATAGTTGTTGAGGGGCAACAAAGAAAGGGTAGACCTCGAAAGATTTGGTATCAAGTTGTGGATAGTTATTTAAGATCGCTGAAGACTGATCGTGATCTGGCACAAAATCCAACTGAGTAGAAGATAGCCATTAAGAAACCCGTCCAGCCCATGCAAGCATGGAAAATAGACGTTTGAAATGTGAATGATGACGATGATGAGGCGTGTAAGATTGTGTTATGGATATAGTGAAGTTTTGAAGATACAGGATTCTTTTTGACGGTGGTGACAAAATAAATTACCTCTAAGATATGGAACCCATTCAAAAGTGTGGCCGTTGAAATTAGTTCCATTAAATTTCCCACACTGCACAGCACGTGAGGCGACAGCGCCATCTCTTGTAGCGTGTCCACGGTTGAATGAACAATCCTGAGTCAAATAAAAACATAATCAGAGCGTTTACTGTAAGGAAAGCAACAGTACAATTATGGACCTATTCAATATGGCTAACCGCCATTGTTTGTAATCAGATTCACTGGCAAAAAAAACAAAAATCTTCAGCTAGCGAATAAACACTTTTAACAAGCAACCTTATCTTCCCTTATTATCAGGGGAACCTTATAATGAGTCATACTTTCTGTGTAACTGATCTCCATTACACCACAGGAACAGTTTTTAATATATTGGGTTCATGTTATCAGGGGAACCTTAAAATGAGCCATACATTCTTTGAAATGTCTCCATTATATCACTGGAACAGTATTTAACATATCGAGTTCATATCATCAGGGGAACCTATGTTAGACTTTTGTTTTTGTAACTTTATTATGCATTATTCAATATAAACCCATCGCACCACCCTCCCGGGACATAGCAGTACCTTAGCGGGATATTGGCTCCTTTTTTGACAGCAAAAACCGGCCATTTGGCAAATTATATTCAGACGTGCTAATATCAATGTTGGCTGCAATAACTATTCAGCAGTGACCTCTAGGAACCGTTTTTGTAAGGTGAAACAATTTATAAATGCGTTCAGATCCGGTGGAAAAAAAAGTGACAGATTTTTGTTTTGGGACAAATTTTTGTGCTGGGACTTATTATTGTACTAGAGTATTCATTCTTCTGCTGAGAATCAAATATAATTATTGGCATTCACTTATATATACCGAGCTTTATATTTGTGTATTGCCTGTATTGGATGCAGTATTCTTAAGTGCCTTGGTTTTATTTAAATAAAATGCAGAAACCTGGAGTAAGTTATTAAAAAATTTAATTCAGCGCAATATATTCAGAACGCGCTATCGTTTTAATAGCCTTTTAAAAGCACTAGGCGTTTATTGGTCACGGAGTTCGGCTGGAAACGAAATTTCATGAACATCGCGTACTTAGCTGCCATTACAGGCGTATATAGTCTAGAAGGTCTTCAGCCCGCTTTCAACGTCCGTAAAAATTTGTCAAGACCGCGACCAGAACGCGGCATCTGCGGTGACGTATGGCTTCTATAATGAAACACGACATCAAAGATTTAAACAAAATGGTATTTGTTTTACGAAAGCTAGTTTAATTAGGCACTGTGTTTCTTCAAAAAATAATTAATTCTAGAAAATTAAAATTTTTGATTAATTACTGCTTTTAAACCAGGAATTGATAAAAGCATTTCCCGGGCTCCCTCAAAAAAGGTTATTTCAGAATGTCGCTACCGAAAGCGTAGACCTCCGCCAAGCATATTTTGATTCCCACGCAACAATGTAGTTCTATATTTATTTTATACACAGATTCTATTGTGGATTGATATATCAATCTGCCGCATTGATGTCAGAATTCTGATTGTTCTAAGTTGTGTGAATGAACGTGACAATTTGGTGTTGTGGAAAAAAAAATATATGTAGACATGAAAATATGGAAACAATAATTATAAAATTGCTAGCTTAATTGTAAGCTGACAGTTTGTCAATATCAATGATCTATTGTCTGTATTAATGAATCTGATTATTCATTATGGAATTATATGTATATAAGTTGAAAATATCCCTATCTCGCAATGCTAAAGAATCCTTTAAAAAATTCCTGGATCCAGATTGCTATTCGGATCACCCTGCCAAAAACACAACCTCATTGGCAGAGGTAAGGTAATGCAACTTAAAGACGCAATAATGAATAATGATAACTAAATACATAAATGGGTTCTTTAAAATTAGTTTTTGGGCCCTTTTCTCCAACATGTGTCCGTATATTAAATTCATGCGCTCTACGCTTAACCTAAAAATTTGCGCTAAAAACCGACTGTTCTCGATCCAGTCCATAACCATTTCCAATACAGAAGCCCGTCTCTTCGTATGCCATAGGTTTAATATAAAAGCTAAGCTAAATCTTTACGAGCCAAGTGGCCCACGGAGCAGGCGCTTATCTCCGGCTTCTGTACTGTTAAGCGGATGAGAGTCTTTGACTCCCCCTGGATGGGACACTAATCCATCGCAGGTTACCTCTCAGCAGACACTGGTACTCATTTACCTACCCCGGAAGGATGGGAAGCTGAGTTAGCTTGGGTGGAAAAGAAGGTTGCACAAATATTCAAATCTCAGCAGAGCCGGGAATCGAACTGGGGACTTTGTGGTCGGAAGGAAGAGATCTTAACAACTGCGCCAACCATGCCCGCCCCATGAAATAAATGAATAATGAAATATAAAAGAGCAACACTATGAAAAAGGTTGAACAGATAAATTGTTTGTCCTCAACATCCTCTAGTTTTTGTTTGTCATTTTCTATCAATAATGTAACTGACAGAGTCAGAGATTGATTGATAGAGACTTGTTTTAGAACAATCCAATTTTTTATTTTTAAATTATTAAGACACCGTCTAGATGAAAAAATTGCTTATCTATTAATGAAGCAAAGTTTTTGAATTAGCTACTAGCACTATATTTGGCGTAGATTTTTATAGCCACATCCCACGAGCATTGCATTGCGCTCTTACAAAATCTTATGTTCTTTTGGGGAACCTGAGCCAGTTTGCTAGCAACGCCGTGCTTTTAAGGCTTAAAAAGGCAGCCGAGTGGCAGCCTACCCGTTCAAAAATAAGCCCTGGCATCATTCTACACCGATACAGCTGTCTATGGCTGCTAGCATTCAGACGTAATATTTTTATGGTAGATTTAAGGGGTAAAGCCCGCTAATGACATGGCTATAGTGCCCATTATCGCGGCTTCCAGTTAGCTACTAGCACATTTGTGCTATATATACTTGACGTTAGTGTCTTTAAAGGTTGATGTTAAAAACAAGAAGAACACGACTATGATCTTGAATTAAATGTATTACCTAAATTCATATGTAATCAAAACACGTATTTTTGATATTGCAGATTTCACTTCCTGTGCATCAAAAATCCTAACTTAACTTTAATAACTTAAGATTATAACAAAGAAAGTTATTTTAATTTGCATCCAATTAATCGAAAATAGATACTGGATGGTTAAACATCCGTCAGAATTTTCTTTGGCTATTCAGTGCGCTAAAAAGGTGTGTATGTCTGACAATGATATTTTGGCGACTTCTTTCTTCCGCAGCTGAAGATGTTTAAGCCCAAGCATTTGATAAATTTGTTCTACTCTTGGAAATACTTTCGACTTCCACAGACATCGTCAACAATGGCAGTTATCTTTTTTATTTATTTAAGATTGTTTTTGATGGATCACTGTTCCTTGTTTCATAATTAACATCGGCCCGCAATTAAGTTATTTAGCTTAAAACTTTCAACACATTATATAAAATTTAGTTTAAACAGATTAGTTACATGAATATAATACCATACTGGGTGCGAGACAGAATAACGAAAAAGGGCAAAGAGTTCAAGTCTTTGATTTTTGCGAGTTACTTTTAAAACAATTGATTTACATGCAAAACTTGTAATAAAATTGTTGTAATAAAGCATTTTTAGGTAATGTGTAATAGAGTTAAAAGCTGAAATTTTTAAGGGTATTTTGATTGCAATGTTCATTTCGTTCTCTCGTAGATCAAGATAACAGAAAAATCTACACGCTTTAGTAATTCAAGTATATAAGGTCTAAGTTTTGTAATAATTAATCCACAAAAAAATATGCTCGAGAATCAGACTTTGATACAACTTTGAGTTTATTTTGAAAGTAATTTGAATTTTCTCGATGAAGGAAAAGACCGCCTGTTCCGTTTTTTGTTTTATTTCCGCACTTGAAGTGTCTATTTGTAAACATGAATGTTATCGCGTCTTTCGGGAGCACTGAAGTAACAAGAAACACTCATCTCGCTCAATACTTTTGTTCTTCAATTTGGGTTAGCATTTAGCATCTACAAGATGCATGCATGAGTAATAGCAAAGCAATACTCAGGACTGAGTCCAAACACATCACATGTAAAGTTCCTTCACATTGTTGCGTTGCAGTTGTCAAATTGTACAAAAAAATAAATGCTAAGAGAATGATGAAATGATTGTCACACGCTGAGCAATACAACACAAAGTATTCGTAATTCATAACGAATAACAAAGAAACTATGAAAAATAAACCTGTTACGCACTCTCACAATAAAAACCCCGCACTAGTGTAGACAGGAAGTTTTACATTTGAGTTATTAAAAATGAACGTTTAAAAGTAATAAAATTACAGAGGCGTGATTAACATTGAAACATAACGCGGCTAACTGACCTTTTTTCGAGGCGAACACTCGGCGTCAACGATTGTAAATGGTGCTGTTTGTAAAGTAGGGCCGATGCTATTCCGTTCTTTGGAAGCCTTTGCAACAACCGAGCTGTTTCTTGTCAGTGGAAAAGCACTAAGTTCGTAAAGTGTTTTGACATACTTATCTCTTGTGACTGTGCTTAGAACGGAATTACGCAGTTCATTTTGCAACAGCCTTCTCAAAGATTTCCGAAGAAAGAAAGTCTCGCGAACAGAATGTCCAAACAAAAGTGACACAAGCGCGGCAGCTAAAATCATAAGCCGCAAACTGATAGCCATAACTCTAGTCAGTTATTGTAACGTCATAGATAAACAACAGGCAAAAAATGTCCCCACATACAGTCGACCTTCTTTAAGTGGTGCAATATAAATGCAGATTATCTGTCTTCAAGATTAAGAGGGATTTGTAGCCAACTCCCTGGGGCTGATCTTATGAGAAAGTTTGACTCATCCTCCCTATGACAGAGTGGAAAATGGCTTGACAAAACAAACGCGCTATATAAGTTGCACAAAGTAATCAAAATTCCGCAAAAGCTCTAATGAGACTGCGTTCAAAAGGTAAACAAAGACTGTTATTTTTAAATTAGAATTGTAAAACAGCTTTAGAAAATCATATTTTTGCACAGCGGCCGTTTACAAATATTCAAAACGCTTGGAGTTGGATTTGAAACAGTTCGAGTTAATAGATGTCGCTTTGCTCTTCTTGTTCTATGATATGCGAAGCGTAAAATCAGGTTTAAATATATATGTACAATGGTCAATGCATTGGTAACATGGATTAAACTGTCTGTCAGACATTTGTTTAAGAACTCAATGCGGAATAAAAACAAAAGAAACAAGATTAAATAATAATTAGAAAAAAACACAAAATAAAAAAATATATATATGCATTATAATAGTACCTTCACGATCTAAAAAAAAACTGATTGTGCCGACAACCAATATTGAAAATAAACAAAATTATCTTTCACTTCCGGTTCTTGGAAGTTTGGATGCTGATACATAAACACTGATCGCTAAAAACCTGATTTTTAGTGTGTTGGTTGTACGTTATAATAGAAAAAAAATAGCAGTTTTAAAGTGAGTCGGTACTGACAAAAAAGGATTTACTTTTCGTTTAATTCTAGTATGAAAACTTTTAAATTACATCACTTTGAAAGGTGTTGTAAGAACATGACCTACACTCTTTTTTTTATAAGAACGTCGAATTTTTCGACTGAGGCTGAACGTTCTTTAATATTTTCGGTATATCAGCATCAAATGTTCTTAAACATGTTCTTAAAATATCTTTACTGATTTTAGACAATATAAATAATACATGTACCGTATGTGGTACATTTGTGTATACATTGATTTGTACATGTAAAATTGTTATCTGCGAACTTTAGTCAAGAAGCCCACCGAAAAGCAAATTTTTTAACAACACTGTATGAATTATTTGCAATAGGTTATCATCATAAATAAATGTTCTTCACCTTTTCTCAGCCTCAACATGTTCTTAACTTGTTCTTAATTTTTTGGCAATTTTCAGCCTCATGTTCTTATAAAAAAGGTTCTCATAAAAAAAAAGAGTGTAGTTCAGAATTATAGATCGAGGGACAAGGTGCATATATTAGATGTTGACAAAGATGATAACCTTTTTTTGTCTTCACTTTGAATCTATTTCAAGGATTTAACACCAATCAGGCTTTGAAAAATGGATGCGATAATCATACACTTACTTCAGACTGCAAAACAAAACCCCTTAATTAACTATGCATGTGAAAATAAGGAATGCTCATCTTATCAAACAAAATTCATAGAGCAGCAGGAGAATTCTGGAACCCTGCTATTTTTGTAAACTATGTTACTAAACAACAATTATACATTTTCGAACCTATCAGGGTTCCTGCAAGTTCCAACTCAGGAAATTTAAGACCTTTTTAAGACTTTTTAAGACTCAAACTTTCAAAGTTTAAGACCTGTGAAAATTAGTATGTTGCTTACACGATCTAATGAAAGATTAGAATGCTACGGGTTTGAAGTAACTGCTCGTGCACTTTTCCATGTATTTTGCGATGCTTCTTCGAGGCTTTCTGTGTGCACGACAAGCAACATAGCCAAAACAAAAAGCTTCAAGTTTTAAGCTCACTCACACTTATTCAAGCAAACTCGTTGTCGAAAGAACGAGATTTTAAGCAAAAGTTGTCCTCTCGACAACGAGCTTGCTAAAAAATGGGCGCGCGCCTTGAAATCTTGTCTTCATACTCGGATATAAAGGTGTCTGATATTTCCCTGTGCAAGTACGGTACACATCTTGCCACAATCAGTTTAAACGCGTTGATTGTGCACACTCTTTCCAGTTTTGTGGCCTCCCTGTTCTTTACTGAGGGGGGGGGGGGGGGAGGGGAGCAAAGGGGTTACTGGGGACTTGTGAATGAGTGTTTTTATTTATTGTAATCTGTGATCTTAAGATAGATACTTGGGAAGTATGATTTGTGAATATACCATGACACGTCAAAACTAGAAAAATATTCAGTCCCGATAATCGAGCCGTTTCTTCATTATGTTTCTTCGTCATATTTGGTGAAATAAAATATTTTGTGTAACAAGAATGTTCTGCGGAGACTTCAAGGTTTTAGACTATTAAACCCATGAATGCGGCTCCGGTTGCAAGTGTTTATATGACAAGCCAGCACGACACACACTGTAGTGGTCTAGAGACCTTTAGATCCGACAAAATTTAATGCGCCCGCGCGCCTATTCAACCAAAATAGTTGTCAAGAGGACGAGATTACAAGCAAAACTCGTCCATTCGACAACGATTTTGCTGGAAAGAACGCGCGCGCAAATGAAATCTCGTACTCTCAAGTGCCAAATAAACAATGAGGGGAGTCAAAATAAACGGGGAGTGAGAAAATTCTAAAAAATTTAATAAACGGGGAGGGGGGTCGAAATAAACGGGGAATTTGAGTCTTTCCGTAATTTTTAGACAATTACGATTCCTCTTATACAATGTTCTGGACTAGTGCGGAGGTTAAAAACACGGCAATCGATAATCAGATCAAGATTTGAGAGCAGATTGGGCAAATGCAGAGAGATTAGATGATGCTTTTAAAACAAGATAACAGAGACCACCATATATGATATGGCTAAATTTATTGAATTCTAAACTCTAGATTCTTGTTGCCAGTACTGTAATCCAAAAAACAAACAGGGAAAGACGAACACGGAACATGACACTGATCAGTAAAACTTATATCTTGAAATTTTGACCACTTGATGATCGTACCAGAACTTGAAAAATTAATAAAATAATAAGCCCCGGGGGTGGATAAAAAATTGAAAAATTAATAAGAAATAAGCGTCCCGGGACGTTTATTTGGCACCTGTCTGTAGTGAGAGTATTTGTCTCGTATTCGTAGGTCGATGACCTTTGCATTTTGACAGTGATGGCGGAAGTAATGGCAATTGATGAACACTGTGCTTTAGAACAAGTCATAGAACATTTAGCAGGCGTAATTTATTTCATTAACCCAAACTTGGTGTTGGGGCGCTTTCATTTTTTGGAAAGAAAGACTGCCGCAGAAAAATCTTGTACACTGTCACTAGTACACCAGGCCATAGTTTCTTCATTTCACCAACAGTTCTCCAGCAGCTTTTCATATTTATAAATTGCAATGCGAAACCAAGTTGCCATGGAAATTTTATAATTTTATCCAGGATAGCAATTATTGCGAACGAGCCAGCCGAGCTAAGTGGCGAGCTATAGGTTGACAAGGCGGAAGCTCATACAGCTGTGTGTACGCGAGGTCTACTCAACTGGCTTCCTGTTAAACAATTACTGACCCTCAGAGACTCAATAATGATGTATAAATGTATCAATAACCTTG
>JANCMA020338824.1:0-11715 GCA_024336925.2 Zoanthus solanderi | reverse complement strand
CCATGGGCAGCCCAAGCTCTTATGGTGAAAATGATGATAAGTTCCCCTTTATTCCAACGAAGGACTAACGTCCGAAACGTCAGTAAGTATTCTCTCTTTTTTACAGTGTAAAATTTACATTTTTATTACTAAATTGATAATAAGTCCTGTAGACTGCTACTTATTTTATTATATAAGACTGAGTTAGGGGGGTTTGATAATCGTGTTGAATTTACACTAAGCTATATAGACAGGCCTGTCAATAAAAGGTGTTCGATCACATGTGCACATCTATTCACATGCCTAACGAATGCCAGATGTGTAATCCATCGCACACCTAAAATATATAATTTATTTCTCTTGGTATTTCTAACCAGTGACTTCTTGTACTTTTTGAAAACAGATCATCACGCTTCTTTTCTTTTAGAATTTGCAGAAAAACATGTAGCTGTGGGTCCCTCTGGAAAATTTCTTGTTGTACGTGGGGCAACCCAGAATTTTTCTTATTCGTCCCTCAAAAGTTGAGGTCATCATAAAAAATGAGCTCTATCATGTTAAGAAAAACCATGTAAATGTATCAAAAATAATTATTTTTGCTGAAAGCAGTCTAGAGTTTGTCTCCTTTGCGCTAAAAAAGCAGACAAAACCTACAAGCACCTGCACTGTTGCATTTTCAGTCACTTAAGTCACCGCATATCATCACACGCCTCAGTCAGCCAAGGCGAGTTAATGATCACACACCTACTGATTTTTTCACTGACAGGCCTGTATAGACAGTGTACACGGAACAATAAATTCATATTTGCTATAAGAGCAAGCACAATTGCTTACGGTGTTTATGTGTGAACATTTCTATATTCTTGAAATAAATACTTAATATTTACAACAATTTTACCTCCTGATCTTGTTTGTTGGAATTGTGCATGTCTAGCAGTCCTCTGAAAATGGTTATTTTCTCGGTGCTCCTGCCACATGTGATCCCCTGATCCAAAAAACGAGTCGCCGAAACCACCAGCAAAGTCTCCAAAGGGGTCATCTTCTTCATCATCATTGTCATTAAATAAATCATCAAATCCCCCAAATGAAAATTTAAATGTTTCACGTTGTCCTCTTTGAAAATCATCGTCATGGCTTCCAAAGCCACCAAAGTCTTTAAAAATATCATTAAAGTCAAAACTACCACCACTACTGTGAAATCCATTTCCATTTTTAAAGGCATCTTCCCCAAACTGATCATATTGACTCCTTTTCTTTTCATCTGACAACACTTCATATGCTGTATAAATAAAATTAGATTAGTGATACTGTACTTTAAAAGAAATCATCACAAATAACTTAAAGTATTTTACCTTTTTTTAAAATTATTAACAACATTTTCAAAATTTTATAAGATTTTGTATGGGAAATTCTAATTTTTGCTGTTGATCATAAAAAATCACTCAAGTTAAGTTCGGCCAGTTTTGGAGTATCTTTATGTGCCCGTGACCAATCAGTTTTAAGAGCAATGTCATTTAAAACATCTGTCTAGCTGGGGGTGTGATATTTCGGAATTGTCAATTACCTGTCTGCTGCCCTCTCTGGCTGGTCGTATGATTAGTCACCTTGACATTTATATTTTTATGAGGTACTCGACACATCCAAGCATCTCAGGATTTATCGATGGAATGGAAAAAGTTTCAAATTTTAGTTCATTTTGAATAGCGATGGAACCATCACAACTACAATGGATAAAGCAAGTATTCTGCTTTCTTTTTATGGAAAAAGTAGGGTTTGAATGGTGAGTGAAAGGTTTTGTGCATAGATTTTATTCTGCTGGTTTGACAGTTGACTGTTTCAAGCTTCCTACTTCTCTATTTTTATAGTAGTTACCTACAAACCACTTGCAAGAACCTAAAACCCGTTTTCTGGCAGAAAAAAACGACAACATCAAACAACATTTGAACTCCAAGGTATGTTTCTTTTCAAATTATTTACAATTTGAGTGATTTTTTACGATCGACAGCAAAAATTTAAACAAAAATCTTATAATTTTGAAAATGTCATACACCTAACTAACTCTTTAGCACCAACACTGAGCTTGGGTTGCCTGTGGTGCACATAAATTAGATTTTAATTCACTTTCTTTTTCAGTTATTCAGAATGCTGGGCACTCTTAAGTATTGATGGAAATATTCTGAAATTCATATATTTTAAAAAATTGTTCAGTTGCCAAGCTCTGATAACATAATTGAGATATTTCAAATTTTACGCCCTGATGATTTTCCATGTTAATTTACTTTTCTCAAAGAACCAATGAACCAGCAAACAAACATACAATGAAGCAATAACTATAATTCTACTTTAAAACTTTTTAATTTTATGAGTCGTTGCAAATAATAAGTTTTTATATAATAAGTTTTCCGAACTAATTTCCGACTAATTTCGTCAGTATCTATCAGAAAAATATTCAAGGACTACGGATGCTGAGGACATATATGTCGTTTTATGGAGGTGCAAGCGAGTTAAAAAATAGTTACTACAACGACGTGTCAAGCAATGCATGCATTGACTACAAACTTCAGAAAATTAATTCACCAAAAACCACGTATAACTTATTATATTTGTTGAGCTGTTTGATTTTAAGCCTACCTTTGGAAGACTAAATTCTTAAACAAAGTTTCCCTAAGTTTATATTCTAAAAAGCACTTAAACTGATAGCTAGTTTTCCCTAAACCGAAAACAGAATCTTCTAGCCGATTCTTTTCGATTTTTACTTGGAAACCAAAAACACTACTGCAAGTATTTTGGAATAATTTTTTCTGTTTAAAATCATCCTTAATTGATGGCGGTACAAAGGTATAGCCGGTAAAAGTTGAACGATTTATTTTCTCCAGATTAGAATGGACACGTCACTGTCTTTCAAAACAAGTAGAAACATACCAAGTGCCTCTGACAGTCTTTTTCTGTCGTAACTTTATGAGGAAACACTCGGAGCAACATAAACAACACCTGACATTCTAAATTTACTTAACTGAAAGTATTAATCTGCAGTGCAGGCAGACCATCAAAACTTACCTTGTGCGATCTCTCGGAATTTTTCCTCGGCATCTTTCCTTTTATTTTTATCCGGATGATATTTCATAGCTAGCTTTCTAAATGCTTTCTTAATCTGTCTATCAGTTGCAGTTCTCGAAACACCTAAGATTTGGTAATAGTCCTTGGCAAGAGCGATGTTAGCAGCCATAATGCTGAAAAGCGCTGTTGTCAGAACCACTAATCTTTCGCACTGCATTCTGTAGATTCTACTTAGTTAAATCCAAGTTGTGTCAACTCAGTGAATTCTTGAGTAAAACACTAAATACTTCCAATACAGGTAATAATCAAAATAAGAAAATCCTCAGCGAACACAGTTAGTGGAAGTATGTCTGGTTGACTTGCAATGAGTTACGAATCAGAAGCTGATTGGCTAATACACTTGACAATGACGTAATTTTTTAGCATTCAATTTGGCATGTCACGAGAATAACCCGAAGCATGACGAACTGATTAACGAGGACTCCCAGTTTTACAGCATGGATGCGATTAAAATATTTCAATACAAAAACTGTTTTGATTGGACAGTCCTTAAACCTACAGACCTCCCAGAAAACACTGCGAGTTATGCGATAAAAAGAAAAACAAAACAATCATGGCGGATGATGAAGAGGGAGATCAATTCGAAGATGTTCGAAATGGCTTTGATGGAATTGAAGATAGCGATTCTGGGTCATCAGATAGGGACTCAGCCGGTGTGTTTTTGAGTAACTGCAGTTGCATTTTAACGGTGGTTATAAATCGTAGTTTACTTAGGAGTGCAGTTTGTGATCGTGTACACGTTTTGACGTTTCTAATACATTTAACAATTCAACTTGGCAGTCGTGATCTAAATGTTAATGGTTTAACAATCTTGGTATTTAGCAGCAGTATCTAGTTTGCTTTTGTATCTCAATAATTGTTCTTTTTTGCTATCTCAAGAGTGAGTGTTTATTGTAATTTATCTAGTGGTAGCTTGAAGTACGTATACTGAATGTACGTCTGTGAATGATACTGCATGCAAATAAACTATCGGAATGTTCTTTCCTGGGATAATTTCCATATTGGCGCATACTGTGATGCATGCAGTTACATTGCGTAGTGTTCGGTTAAATGCATGATTTAACAGTAAGTATGTACAAGTACAGCAATGTTACCAATAATATGTAAGCTGTCTCCATGATGTCGGTCGGGCGCCTAACATTCGGCTGTTAACTCATCTTTATTTTACTTAGCTGAGATTGTACAAGAAGATGAGAAGGAACGGCCCGGACCAAGTGGCATTAATTTTGACCCATCATTGCCAGCAAGACACCAGGTAACAAAGAGAACAGCTAATGATAAAATAATTAATGTTGGGAAAATACTGGAAACGTAGCATCTTTACAGCTGAACATCACTTCAGCAATGTTTGAAACTGTACAAGTAAAATAATTCGACTGACCTAACTTACATAATCTGTTATTACATTAATTTAACAAAATTTTTCTCATAACAGAGTCATCTGTTTTAACTACTTTTCTCCAATCTACTTAGCTTGCATTTAAATACGCACTAATATTCTGCCATCTGAGGAAATAATGAAATCATTCTTGACCAACAATATGCACTGATATTTTTGCCTCTCAGAAAATCATGTGATCATTCTTGACCAAAAATATGCATTGATATTCTGCCTTGACCAATAACTAATGCACTAACATTCTACCTTCTGGGTAAATCATGTGATTATTCTTGATCGATAAATAATAGCAATGCATGCAAATTCACTAAATGAAAATAGTAACAGTAGTGTTAAAAAGAAGTTAAGAAACTGGTTGTGTTGCCAAGTAATTCCAATAATGCTGTTAGTAACTTTATACTTAGAATTAATTTAAGTAATTCATTTGAAATGTTATATAGGGAGGAAGAACAGTAGTAGAACATGCGGTGTGAGTTTAACATTAGTACTGTCAGCTATTCACCATTACAATAATTTTTATAATGTGTTTGGAACAATTATTGGAAGATTGAAGTATGTGATCATCACAATAAATGCTGGGCTCTCATTAAGTTTTGAAATAATGCTGTAATAATACTGCCAGAGTAGATGAAAAAGGAGCTAATATTTCTTGCCTGAACTGAGTAATTTAACATCCAAAATTACATTAGTGTCAGATTTATGTCTAGTACAGTACATAAGTAGTAAAATTTGCAGCTGGACATCTGAGTCCCTGAAGTGATTTTTGTTTTATAGACCTGATTTTTCAATTGCCAGCCCATTATCAACTCCACTGAGTTGTTCTGACAATGTGCTGACACTTAAATGCGAGCTTTTTAATTATAACCTACTGGGTGGGCATATAGTTGGTGCAGTTGGTAAGATTTATGCCTTTAACTACAAGGTCCCTGGCTTTGCCAAGATTCAATATTCTACTCTGCCTGAGATAACTCAGCTTTCCATCCTTCTGGGGTAGGTAAATGAGTACAAACATATGCTCGGAGCTAACCTGTAATGGATTATAGCATAGTGTCCTGTCCAGGGGGAGTCAACTTAGATTCTTATCCACTTAACACCATGGAAACCAGAGGCAGACACTGGCTCAAATGAGCCACTGGGCTTGGTAAAGGGTTTTACATAGTTACACTTATTACATATTTGAGATTATCTTGATGAAAATGTAATTATTATAACTCATTATGTGTTGTAATAATTATTATTGTACCATTCTTGCTGGTGTACCTACAGGCAGAAAGCATTTTTTAAACTATTATAATTTTGTTTTTACTTTTTTTAAGTTTTATTTAATTTTGATGAGACAGTTATAATTTAGTCTTCTTACTTTAGGCTTTTGACATTTATAACAATTATTAATTTTATTATGAGCTTAGTTTTTAATATCATTTTACAGTACCTTGGGGAAGAGATGGAAGAGTTTAGTGGCAGAACAGTACTTGAAGCAGACCTTTGTGTTACATTACCATTATTGACACTTCCTGGAATGATACTGATACCTGGCCAAACACTTCCTCTGCACCTCTTCCAACCCACGGTAAACTTGCAGTATCAATATCCAGATCATTTTGTAATTTATAATTTTGGAGTCTTTACAATAATTGATTTTAATTTGATGAAAATTGAAATTGAATCTAGTTAAAAATAGATATTGTGTACATGTACACATAGCCAGGATATGCTCTACATTAATTTTTTTTCTCCTAACAACTTAAAATTCTGTTTTGAATATGTGTACAGCTTTTCCATTTTGTTCAGCAATGTGCACAGCCAAAATTTTACATAAAACATGTAGCACAGTCAATGTTATGATTGTAGTCCGAGCAGGCGCATACGCAGGTGGGGTGCATCGGTTGCACGTGCACTGTCCCACCTAATAAAAAGGTCCGCTCAGTCAGATCAGTTAAGGCAAGATAAAAAAAATCAAAAAGGGATGAAATAAAAGAAAGAAAGTTAAGTGGAGGACAGCCGTTCAGGTCGTGTCTACAAATTATATAGTAGATATTTTTCGACTTTTTCATGTTTTTTTATCCATATTGTTGTTTTTAAAAAATAACTAAATAAATCAGCGGAATCGAATCAAGTGTTTCAAAACAATTTTGAAGTCATCACATGCGTTAAAAAAGTAATAGGACTTATAAAGAAAAGCTCACAATCCCGGATTACATATTGTTGTTACACATATCAGATATCAAAATTGTTTAGATATCATATTTTAAGGACTGATAACCTAAGGTCCGCTCAAGCTTAAAGTGCACCCCCTCGCCGGAAAAGCTGCGTAGGCGCCTGTGAAAGATAGCTAGATGCCGATAACTAAAGTGAATTTCCAATGGACATGTTTCGGTTGGACAAACTAGCCTTCTTCAGGAACTGTGGTAATAGTTTCACTTACTTCGTCTTGCCTTAATATCTGCTTCACAAATTAATTCTCCCATAGCAGAGCTGTAAAAGAAACACATTTTATTTGGAGTACAAACTGTTTTGACAAGGTTTCCTAACTTATTGATGAAGTTTCGAGTTGGTCTGTCAGAACTGCAAAGTTTTTTCTTTGTTTTTTTTTTATCAAAGGAATGGCTTCAAGCACCAAACAAATTGTCAATAAATCTTTGTAAGTAAATAATTTACTTACAATTATTTTAACACTGACTTTTGCTCCAGGTTTTTGCCGTATGTGTAAACAGTTTTACAATTTAATGTTTGTTTACGACTGGACTCTTCAAAGTTAGTTTTTGCGCCTTTTTACCCTGCGTGCGTCCATCGTTGTAATATTCGCGCTGCTTAAGTTAAAAATTCGCGCCAAAAACGCCGTTTTCGATCCACTCACGAAAAATAGACGTCCGTCGTGAAGAAATGTTCTGGTGCTTAAGCTCTCTAATTTAACCTGACAACCCCGGGAAAAATCCGAATGGAAACTTGTGGATTTATTAATTGTTCGGGTGTGCAAACCCTGTCATTACCAATGCTAAGTATTAAGATAGGATAGACTTGAAACTAAAATCAAAGTTTAAAATGCAATTTAAACTTCAGAAAACACAGTACATTTTTTTTAAACAAAGTTTAGCTTTCGGTTCTTACTAGAACTTGATCACAATGACTGCAGTCATGCTATCGTGGTTTTCTAAACTTTGACACACGTGACTGCAGAAGCTGATCTGGCTTGTTGACACGGATGTAGATTGCCTCGCGTATTCCCCGTTTATGCAAGTCTTGATCTCTGTCCAAAACTTTAACAGGATTCCTTGAGATCTTATGGTTTGGACAGTCCTTGTGGGATATGGGTGGCAACCTGGGATTTATCCTCTGAACTTGGTCGTAAATGTTCTTTGATCCTCGTACTAAGGGAACGTTCCGTTTCACCTACATAGGTGGAGTTGCAGTCAAACCCTGTGGAACCAGAACAACTAGTATGATAAATGGGGCTAACAATATTTCCGTTCTCAGTTGGATTTTTGGGAAAGCATAAAAATTATGTACTGTTTTGAAATTGCATTTTAAATATATTCGTTCCACCAGTACAGATGAGCCTTCATACTATAAAAACAAGTTGTTCTCTTCTTCAGTGCACTTTACACAATGATGAAAGACCAGTTTGCTAACTATGTGGTACAGAAGATGATTGATGTGGCAGAACCTCCGCAGAGAAAGTTACTGATGCAAAGAATCCGCCCCCATGTGGCAACTTTGAGAAAGTTTACCTATGGCAAACACATCTTGGCTAAACTGGAGAAATACTACATGAATATGAAACCACAGCCCGAGTTCTTGCCATTAGCAAATGGCCAACTAATGTAGGATCTCATTTACTTAAAATTAGTTAATGTTAATAATGAAGAATTTTACCACCGAAAGCTCACAGTGTCAAACCAGCTGAAGATATTTTGACAACCCTGTTTAACATTTCCCCAATACACAAATTTGTCTCAAGAAGAGCGTAGCTTTATCCAGGAATGAAAACCACATTTCTCTTTGTGGCTTTAGATATAATTGTAAAAAAAAACTGTTTAAGTCAATGTATATTCAATATTTTCTAAATATTCATTGAGCTCTTTTTAGCTCGCTTAATACTGTACTGATTAGAATCAAGTTTTATTGCGGTTTATTGCTGTTCTTATTGTTTTAAGAAACTAATTTAATTGATGATCAGTATTTTAGCTTTCAAATAATTTATATATGCTATATGTTTATTATTGAAGGTCCGATTAAGCTAGAAATAGAAAGAAATCTAACAATGGTTTAAGACAAAATTACCCTGGTCTCAATCTATTTGTTCAGATTTTTGGAATCTTGTCAAATCTTTTTATTGAGCAATGACAAATGTTTGATAAATAATTAATCCTTTTAACTTAAATGCAATTGAGGGTCTCAGTGTACTTGCGAGAGACTGGTACCAAGAATAAACAACAAGGAAATGTTTCTGTTGGGGATAAATGTATATAAGTAAGTTAAAGTAAAGTAATATATATTCAATGTATAAAAAGTTTGAGTAACTCATCTGCAGACTGTATTATGTTCAGTATAAGGACTACATCTAAGACTAACTTTATTCATGTGAATTTGATGTTAACACTGCTAAACTAAACTAAGAAGATTTAAAAGATTTGGTTTGGGCTCTGATTTGTTAACTTATAGTAGTTTCCTATCAATTTGAAAAATGCGAATATAGGGTAGACATTTGACTGAGAATTACTGGTTGACACTGTGGTCATTCACTAGTTTGAAACTGTCTCTACAATTGTCACAATACTGAGCTCTATTTTTAAATTTGGTGATAATATATTTTGATTTTATATGCATGGCGGTGCTGTTACAACTCACAGATTTATCAACCCCAAGCTATATAGATGGACTAGGTTATAAATAATATCAGTTTTTGTATGCATTGTATGTAGTGTGAGATAATGAAGGGGTTTGTATCACAAAATTGTTTTAAATATTATATAATATGCACATTGTCTGTATCGCTTTTGATTATGACTGTAAGTAATTATAAATATGCTAAAGAATAGTAGCAGAAGTTATTCTAGACGAAAATGTCGAACTGTACATTTGTACATTTGTAAATGCTTTAGGATTGGTGTTTAATTCTTTCTAACTGGAAAACTGTACAGTAGAAAAAACTTCTAAAACCGAGAGATTTTGAGTTCTTTTGTTTTACTGCTCAGCTGTAAACCTTATCTTATCCTTGGCCTGACAATGAGTCACTTTTAAATTTAGCAATAGAGAACAGCTGTGACTCCAGCGCATGCGTACTCGACTGTACGTGTGTGAATATCGCGTGATTACGACATCAAGATGAGGATGTTTTATTCTTTCTGTCGCTTTCAGTTTGTTTAAATGTAAATACAGTCATTATAAAAATAATCTTTGTTCTTCTAAAAGTTTGTCAGAGCCTAGTTGGTAATTAATTTTGCCATTGTTTTTGCCATCCGTTGAACAACTTGGGAAGCTAACAAGTTTCTGTGCCTCGTTTTGAATATGTCTGTTGCTTTTGAATGCAACCATAGAAAGTAAGAACAGTTTTTTTGTGTCGAAACCGTTGAATGGCTAGGCTTGATTTTTTTTCTTCATGGCAATACACTCGAGTAGTCTGTCGGTTTTATAAGTTAATTTGGTGTTGAAGGTGTTCCTGTAGAAAATGGGTTTGTTGTCCATTGGCTAATCTGGATGGTCGATGTGTTATATTTGTCTAGAACATAATTTGGTTTTAGTAAGTAGTAGAGAACTTTAAATATGACATAGTTCTTTTATCCGCACCAGCCATGCGAGAATATAGCAGTTTTTGCACAAATTTGGAAATGATATTTTACAACTCTTTAATTAGAACTTTTAATCAGATTATACCGAAAACTAGAAAACAAGACAGTTACAAAAAACCGCTTACAGAGTTAGATTTTCGCACTCCCGATGCACCAACCACCAACTGTTTAAGGAGAGCATTAAAAACTTTATTTTACAAATAATCCATTTTGATTTATGTAAACTTCCAACTCTGTGCAAACTTTTGAAAATTGATTCAAAGAATTGGGCGTAAAAACTATAAATTTTTTTGTTATCTGTTTATATGTATGGTATATTACAAAATCTTTTGAGCAACAATGATAATTGAATATAGACTGTCCATAAACGAATTTAAAAATGATGTAAAAACTTTGACCTTTTTAGGTTTTAATGATAATTTTTATGTGGCAAATGCTCTGATGAGAGTGCTAAATATATATATGTGATCTAATATTGATCAATGTAATAATATAGATTTCACGGGTTTGCTATTCTTATGTGTTATATATTATAAATGAAGCCACACGTTACCTGGCGTGATGTACACTTTGTGTAAATGGTGTAAAAAAAAGGTAGTACAATCTTTAAAATTGTTGTATTAAAATTAAAGTTGTTTATGTTAAAAACTGTGGTATGTTTGTTAATTGACTCATCCCTAACTCCTGGCTCGAACCCAAGGGAGGGTAACAATTGCGTTCGACGAAGGAGAACGTATCATCTTGCTGTTGTTCGTGGGCTCATGCTTGATGCCATCCTACGTTGAGCTATGAGATTTGCGTACGGCCGGGTGTCTTAAAATACCTCGATTTCGTGCGAACATAGAAATATGAGTGGATATACAAAAAATTGTACTGAACTCGATGGCGAATTTTAATCAAGGTTTTGCCTGTCGGTCTTTGCTACGACTCCCATCGAATTCAGTTGAAGAGCTTTGTATCAATGAAAAATTGTACTGGACTCGATGGCGAATCTTGATCAAGATTTTTCCCGGTCGGTCGTTGCTTCGATTTCAGCGAATTCAATTGAAGAGCTGTTTATCACAAAAAAGCTTGTACTATACTCGATGGCTAATTTTGATCAAGATTGTGGCTGTCGGTCTTTGCTACGAGTCCTAGCTAATTAAATTAAAGAGCTTTTAATCACAACAAAAAATTGTACTCGACTTGATGGCGATCAAGATTTTGCCTGTCGGTCTTTGCTTCGCCTTCTGCGAATTCTATTGAAGAGTTTTTATCACAACAGAACATTTTGATCAAGGTTTTGTCTTTCGGTCTTTGCTATGTCTCTCGGCGAATTTAGCACGATGTAGGAGCAGGCGTGTTCCGACTTTTTTCAGATCTGTGTAGCTGTAGCTTTAAATACCCGTAAAATGGAGCACTGACAGAGGGAGGGGGTAAAGGACGCACCGTCGG
>JANCMA020338823.1:0-21620 GCA_024336925.2 Zoanthus solanderi | reverse complement strand
GCAGGTTAGCTCCCAGCAGATGCTGGTACTCATTTACCTACCCTGGAAGGATGGAAAGCTGAGTTAGCTTAGGCAGATAAGGTTGCACAAATATTCAAATCTTGGTAGAGTCGGGATCAAAGTCCGGACCTTGATCTTACCAGCTGCGCCAACCATGCCCGCCCAATAAAAGTGATAAAATAAAGATGAAAATGAGAACAGAAAAAGATGCAGGTGAAGACAAACATTTACCAAATAAGAGAGAGTGGTGAATCAGAGGAGAACAGATTTGAGGCAACTGACGTTTCGTGGTACATTATTTTTTCAATTTTCCAATGTAGGAAAAAAAATATCAATAAGCTAAACCAACTTTCCCAAACCAAGAGTTTAGAATCTTAAAAATAAATACAATTTTTATGATTATTTATTTTTTTATAACATACAGAGTTTTTAAGCCTGCGAGCCGACTCTTCTATTTTTTTCTAATGCTAAAACGCCACCGGCTAGCAGGTTAAAAATCTACCAGTGTGAACAACTAGTATATTTGGTCAATTTATCTTAATTTTATCCAACTTTCTCTCTTGACAGTAAAATGCCCCGAAACTTGGACTTCCTTTAAGTCTTCCTGCTTCAAAACCTTTCAAGAGGAAACGAGGTGGCGTAAAGCCCAGAAACAGTGTGAAAGCCTTGGAGCAAACTTAGTTTCCGTAAAATCAGTGGAAGAGCAAGATTTTATTTCAACCCTACATGTAGCAGCAGGACGGGGAGAACACAGGTACTGGCTCGGACTTCGAACAACAAAAAGCTCAAGTGGGAACTACAGTTGGGTTGACGGAAAACAACTGGGAACCTTTCACCCGTGGGTTCGAGGAACATTACCCGTTATTAACTCTAAAGTTATCCATTGTGTTGTGATGCTCAAAGGAAACTTGGTTGATCATGAAGCAACTGAAAGCGGCCAATGGACGAGCATTCCCTGTAACTCAACAAGCACACACTTCATCTGCCAGATGGATTTTGATTAGGCGTGCCGATTAATTTAAAGCGTTAAGTATGCACAACAAGCAAACTAAATGACAAGTTTCGAAATAAAAGTTTTCTTTAAGGCATTGAGTTGTTTTGTCATACTTGCTACAACAGTTGGCCAGCTTATCTCTTTATTGTGTATTATTTAAAACTAGGAAACTGACATAAGAACTGACCGATACTGTCATCGCCTGAAGAAGACTAGCAGTAGCAGTCGAAACGTCGCGAGCAATATCAAAGTGACTTGTCGTGGGACAAAAAGAAAAAATAGTTAATTTATTAACTGACCGATATGTCAGTGACAAATGGCAATGACAATGGCAATGGCTGACAATGACAACGACAATGGAAATGATCAATATTGACAATGACAACGACAATGGGAATGGCTGACAATGGCAATGACAATGACATTGACATTGACAATGACATTGATAATGACAATGTCAATGACAGTTACAATGACATTGGCAATGACAATGGCTGTGGCAATGAAAATAGCAAGGACATTGACAATGACAATGACAGTGACAATGGCAATGACAATGGCAATGGCAATGACAAAGACAATGGCAATGGCAATGACAATGGCAATGACAATGGCAATGACAATGGCAATGACAATGGCAATGACAATGACAATGACAATGGCAATGGCAATGGCAATGGCAATCACAGTGGCAGTGGCAGTGACAACGGCAACGACAATGGCAATGACAATAACAATGACAGTTATAATTACAGTTACAATAACAATGACAATGACAATGACAATGACAATGACAATAGCAATGACAATGACAATGGCATTGGCAATGATAACTGAGACCCTTAGATCCGAGTACGAGTACAAGATTTCAAAACGCGCGCCCTTTTTCCAGGAAACTCGTTGTCGAGACTCGGAGAAAGACTTTTGCTTGAAATCTTGTCATCTCGACAACGAGGTTGCTTGAATAAGTGTGTTCGCACCTGAAATCTTGTATACTCGTACTCGAAACTAAAGGTCTCTAATGAGAATGATAGCGATAATGATAATCATAAAATATAGTTAGAATAAGTTATTGTGTGATAACCTATAAATTAAAAGCTTCACCAAAGAGAGGCGTTTTTAACTCTAAAAGATTCACCTAACAGCAGTTCAAGAGAGTTCCATTCGTGAGGTATGGCAGCAGCAAAGGAACTGGTGCAGAGGGCCGTAAGGAGTTTAGTGGAGCGAATTTCTAATTCAAGGAGGAGTTTAGAAATAGAGCTCAAGTTCAGATTCAGGTCTTTGCTCATTGTGCGTGTAGCGTCCAATTCTTAAAACCTTAAAGACAAAAGATTTTTGAGAGTATCTTCTTCTTTGGCTGAAAATAAAAACTAGAATAAGAATGAAAAATATAATTTCAGCGATGAAGTCCTTTCAGTCTCCCAAACTATTTTCAAAAAAGGTTCTTAGACTTGTAACGGTCAACACAAATTTGTGCACCTTTTAGATAAAGGTAAAGTGGATAATTTTCTCATTTAGTGGGAGTCAAAAAAGAGTTTTACCAATGATGACGGGATTAAGAAAACACATAATAGAAGATGTCTGCATAATCTATGATACTAAGCAGGTCTAGTGTCTAACTAGAAAACCTTACGGTTTATTTAGATGCTTGGCATTTCCCTGTATGTAACTTATATTTTAGTATCTTAGTAACTGTCGAATTTCTCTTCTCTTTTCCTAAATATAGAAAACATTGTAATGTTATGTAAGAATGGAAATGTAAATAAACTATTGTTGTTGTTGTTGTTGTTGTTTCTTTTTAGGACTTATTGTAGTGATTATTCTAATCTTAGCATATAATATTTTTGTAATTTTATTATTCCTGTAAGTCTTTATGAAAGAGTGCTGAGACCGTGTTTAACCGCTCCTAGAATGTATATATTATTATTATTATTATTATTATTATTACTATTATTACTATTATTATTATTACCAGTGACTTGCCTTTGTGATGTGGCTCAAAAGGTAATTGCAAGTGTAGATAGTAGAAAAATGTAGTACTAAATAACTTGCACTCAGCTTTCCATCTAAGATGGGCACTAAGGCTACATTCATTGCAATCATTAACACGGCTTTATATCTACCATAAATAATGGTGACTCTGAATACCAGCTGCCATGGATAGCTGTTAATCCTTATAAGAAATTATCAGAACAACATAGCTAACCAACATATTTGGATTCCCGTACGTAATAATTTAGAATGATCATTTAAAACTTATGCTTGTGGGATGTGGCTGAAAATAGACAGCCATGCTCACGAAATAACCGGTCAGCAGCCACTCGTACTTCTAAATTTCACTGATTGCGAGGAAAAGCAAGAGATTGCTCGGAGTCTAGGTTGAAAAGAAAAAGATAATGGTGTGTAAGTGCACATAGCACATGCATGCCAAGTACTAGGTACTTAACCTTTTCAGTCCCAGTCAGATATCAACACCCAACTTCTCTTTACATAACACATACAAAATAATACATTTGGTAATGAGAAAATGAGAATCGATCAAACAAAACAAATTACTGAAGATTAAAACTAAAATTCTCTTAAACTTGTTCGGTAAGTATCGGCTCGAGTTGGGAGATTATAAGTATACAATTGAAGATGCGGAAGGAGAGCAAGAGTGTTGGTTTGGAGAAGGAGGATGCCTTGAATCGAGTGAGATGGAGAGTGGGTGTTAGAGTGGGGTAAATCCGGCCGTCCCCGTTTACAGGGATAAACCCGGATCAAAATTGGATTGATGAATTGGGATGGATATACCCTTCTGATATTGAAGTACAGTAAAAGCGTCGTGCGTTTGGGATGTGTGTTTTTTTACTATATTGTATTTTAGGTGCCGTACAGACTACATGCTGTACTTGTGCATGAAGGGCAAGCTTCTGGGGGACACTATTGGGCATATATTTATGACTCCTCGTACCAGCAGTGGCGTAAATATAATGATGTCATGGTTACCGATATCACGTGGGAAGAGGCTGAACGCGAATCTTTGGGTGACTATGGTCACGTGAGTGCATACTGCATCATGTACGTTGATGTCACGCGGGAAAAAAGCCTTCAGTTAAACGATCAAACAAATGATTTGCCTCCAGACCTAAAAGGTTTTGTTGATAAAGATAATGAAAAATTTGAGAAGGAACTTTGTGAGTGGGATAAGAAGCAGTCTGCCAGTTTAGCCCATCAAGGACCTTCAACCAGCGAAGGTGTGTCTGGTAGATAACAGTATAGTTTATATATCGAGTTGTTGAAGTGCGTTAGCCATGCAGGAGATTGAACAAGTAGCCAATATTTCATAATCATCTCCATACGTTAGCACCTCAATTCTCGGTTATTATTTTTCTATTTTTTGCTACCCGCCTTTTCTGTGTATCCATTTTATTAATTAAAGGTTAATGGGATATGAGTGGTTCTGTAGATGGAACATCGGGTATATGTCCTGCTAACTGCTGGCTCAATATATCTGTATGTTAATAAATTAGTAGTTGTATAAATATCTTCAGCCTGGAAATAACTATATAGAAGAAATGTTCGTGTTGCAGACACAAGTTTCTTTGTCTTAGAAGAAAAAACTTCTGAGTCCCTAACGGGAATCGAACCCATGACCTTCTGATTAGACGTTCAGACGTCCTACCCACTGAGCTACAAGAACTCACGTAGGGAACGGGTCACTTTACTTGGTTCTTATAGATGGAACATCGGGTATAATTCGGATTGTACGTGCCTTTGATTGGTCTACAAGTGTATTTTCATAGCGCTATGAAGCACGAAAATGGTATGAGCGATATGATTGGCTGTGTCCAAGTTGTGAGAATTTACAATTTCATAAATGAAATAAAACTATACATACACATTTCGTATATCGTCTTTCTCTTTGTTAAGTCGGAAAATTATAATTTTTTTAAAAGAAAGAAAACAAGCTTTAGTTAGGCCCTTATCTCCTGGAGCATAAGTCATTAACGATTTCCTTCCTCCATCTTGTCCTGTCTTGAGTTAGTCTCCCTAAGGTGTTTCATGTGTGGCTCCAGCTCTTCATCTCTGCTTCAACATCACACCTCCAGGTGTTCTTTGGGCGTCCTCTTTTTCGCTTACCTTGGGGATTCCATTCTAGAGCTTACCTTGTAAAACTGTTTGGATGTTTCCTTAAAGTGTGACCAATCCATCTCCATTTGCGACGCCTGATTTGTATTTGAATGGCTTCCTGATTTGCTTGCTTCCAAAGATCTTTATTTGTTATTCTGTCCGTCCAAGATATCTTCAAAATTCTTCTCAAACATTTGTTGACAAATGATTGCAACTTTTTGTTAGATGACTTTGTGTTTCTCCATGTCTCTGAACCATACAACAGGACGCCTTTATTCTATCGCATTTTTACTACTGTTCTTCTGTTTGGCATTTCTGTGGTGAGTGTAATACCGACAAAGTAGAGAATCTGAACAAGCATATTCTTAGGATTATACTACAGGACTACCGCTCTCCATATGACATTTTACTCAGCAAAGTTAACTTAAAATCTCTCTTCATTAGAGGCCTGCGGAATTTCATGATTACGTTATATAAGAGTCTGTTTTTTGCTGATTATCTAGGTTCTTTAAAAGATATGTTCACAATACGGTCTTCATCCTACAATCTGTGCGGTAATCATATTCTGGCCCTTCCTAACCCAAAAACAACAACTTACGGTTTCCACTCTTTTTCATACGTAGCTAGCAAAATATGGCACTCTCTCCCAGACACTTACAGAACATTACATTTTCTACAATTTAAACAGGAGATCCTCAAATATGAAGCTTTTTCACAATAGATCCAGTAATATTTTCTTTGCATGCATAATATTGTATTTAGTCTAAAAATAATAATGGTATTTTTTATTGTATATTTCATTGTTTTTTATTTTCTATTTTCTCGAAGATATTAGCACAACTACAACTACTCTAAAAATTTCGAGGATAAATAAAGTATGTGTATGTATGTTCCTCGTACCTTCATAGCCTGGTGAGACTTATCGAGCAGGTGAACCTTGATCTGTTCTCGAATTCTCCCAAATATTCGCCTCGGTTTTTACCAGTCTATGAAGGCACGGAGAAAATGTTTTATTTCTTAAATATTAATTTACAGCCTCTTTCTTACTTTTATATTTATAGCCAATATGAGTAGCCAAGCAATTGTCCCATCACATTCTAGTGTTTCGTTGGATTCGGAAAGCAGCCATATTTGGCCACAGGTAAATCTAGTAGAGGTAGCAAAGAAAATTAATAGTGCAGAAACTGCATTGGCCCAGTGGTGTACCGCAGAGCGGTTACGTTTGGAGAGTGTTGCTAGATGCAATGTACCTTCTTCCCAAGGAGATGCCCGTCTTCAGCACATGGCTATCTACCTGATAAAATGTAAGGTGCCCACTGAGATGGTAGACAAAGCAATACTGGAACAACTCCTAGATGACATTTCAAACCTTGATTGCAGCGATAGCAGGTACACGGAACAACTGTAATAATTCATTCACAATTAATTAATTATTAATAAATAGCTAAATATCTCGTTTTCGTAAATTGTTGTCTTCACATAAATGGAATGCTGCGTCGGTGTTTCTACAGAAACAGTTTTATAAATAGATAAGTGATTCACTCCAGCAAAGGACTACAGTCTGAAACGTCAGTTCGAAAATTCTTCTCACTACGGTATAAAATTTATCTATTTGTAAAACTGTTATCTTCACATGTAAAAATAACTTTACCGTATATGCTACAGGGGTTTGGAGCAGGAGGGCATTTAGATTTGGCACCCGGACAAAGTTAATGCAAAGCTTAAAAAATTTAAAGAACCTATAGTTGCAGAGATGCTGAAAGCAGCCAGGCAAAGCTGACATCACAGCCGGTCAATTTGCCCGGTGCCCGGCCCTTAATGAAACCCATGTCTAGATGTTAAAAACTTTTGTATTAGATTTTGGTGAAACTTTTAGGTTCACTTACTACAATTATTGTTGAAAGATTAAATCTCTCTGAAAAAATCTGATTTAAATGTCACACAACTCTATATGTATAAACCTTTTATTATTTTAATCAGCAAAAAACAAGGTATGATGGTTGTTTTGGTTTCAATCACAAACAGTGAATTCAACTTTTTTTTAACGGAAGATTTAACTACAAATTAAACCTCTTATAAGCATAAAACTCACTTTTCCTCGAATATCTATGTTGTAAAACTAATTCATAACATTAATCCACTTTACAAAAAATTAAAAAAAAACAAGATTTGTTTCTACCTCAAGTCACAAAGCCCAAAAATATTGGTAACTTACTAGGCTACTTTCCAAGAAATTCCTAACAATTGCTACCTTTCTTTTTGCCTGCCTATTTTTCTCTCTGTAATGCTCATGCACATTCTCGGTTCCTACACTTTGCCACCTCTTAAATGGTAACTTCTTTTCCCTAACTGCTAGCTGCACTTCATCATTCCACCACCATGTTTCTCACCATGTTTCTCTCTCTCTCTCCCCTCCCTGTTGTCCTACCACTGACTTCCCTTGTGGAATTCAACAATGCATTTGAAAAACCAGCATGATCAATATTTGCCCTTTCTCTTCTATCACTCACTCTCTCTTCAAACATTCTTCTCTTGAAAAGATCCTTTAGTTTCCAAGCTTTAATTTTCCTTTCTCCCTTATTCCAAACCCTCTTTTTCTTTCCCTTAATCACTACCTCAACCCACAACACTCTGTGCTGGGTTAAGCATGCCTCTCCTGGTATCACCTTTCAGTTCTTCATTCTCAATTTTTTGTGTCTTCTTGTGTCTACACAACACATAATTGATGCAACTTTCATTTCCCCAAATTTTGTATGTGATGAGATGTTCCCAGTGCCTCTTTTGATAATATGAATTCATAACTCCCAGGTTATGCTTTTGACACAGCTCCAGTATGTTTTCATCATCTTGGTTTCTCACTCCAAAACTGAAACATCCCATCACATCCTCAAAACCATCACATGTTGATCCAATGTGACAGTTCACATCACCTGCCACCATCAAAAGATCCTCCTGAGGGACATCAGTGATATATATTATCTGATAGTTTCTCAAAAAACTCCCTTTTTTTTCATCAGGCCCACCCTGTTGTGGAGCATATTATACTGAAAAGACATGAAGAATCTACCTTCCACACACCATTGCAATTTTTATCATTCTGTTATCCAATCTTTTAACTTCAATCACCTCCTCTACTGGGTCTTCTTTCATCATGATCCCTACTCATTTCTGCCCTCCACTGATCTGCTCCACCAAAACTTGTACTTTTCCTCTCCTCTGTATACTCTGGTTCCTTGGCCTCTATACCTAACTTCTTGTAGACATCCGATATCTACCTTTCTCCTTTCAAACATATCCATAATTTCCTTACTCCTTCCTGCCAAAGAAACAACATTCACTATTGCCAGTCTTAGTAGGTCCTTCCTAACTTCATTTGTCAAGACCTGGAGCTTCTTAGTACCCTCTGCCCATTCAAAGGCTGCCGGGGACTGAGGGCCTTTCTTCTATTTTCTCAACACATAAGGTTTGAGCATTGTCATTATCTATATAAATAATAATGGCATTGCTGACTTTCAACTAACATAATTATCAAAAGCATCAGATATAACAGCTGGAAAGTGTGGCGAGACATGGAAGAAGTTTAAGAAGACAACAGAACAGAAACTGAAGCAAAGTTATACATATAATAAAACTTAGACCAATATTTTCCACAAAATACAAAACAAATGAAATTTTCATTAAAATAATGTTATTTGTAAATATACAGTACAATAATTTGATATGAGTCAGTAAGTTGGTACTTTTCACTATAAAACTTCCTTTTAACTTTGATGTTCCAAACTCTTAACATAGTGTTGTTAATATTGGAAGTAAATCGTTCGGGAATAAAACTTTTGAATTGAAAACCAAAAAAGCGATATGCTCTGCATGTTATAGCTGAAGCATGAGCCTTAGCATAAGTAATAATAAATATCAAACTGGTCAATTTCTTTAATAAGGATTTCAAAAATATCGTAACACTTAAGTCTTTTCCTGAAAACTGGAATCCAATAACAATGAAAGTGCATCTCATTAATTGGAGTGCTGAAACCCAATACAAAACCAAACAACAGGAAATTTATGCTTGGTGCTTTACTCCGACAAAGGACTAACGTCCGAAACGTCAGTAAGTATTCTCTCTTTTTTACGGTGCAGAATTTACATTTTTATTACTAAACAGGAAATTTAACAATTATGAAACTGATAATACAACACAAATAACTTCAATAAGTTTAAAGAACAAAACAAAATTTTCATCAATAAAACAATTTAGCTGTAATTTATAACGCTATGATATTTCTATCTCCGGAAGATAGACAACTTTTAAAAAATTTTCGATTCCTAAAAGGTCATTTTCAATGTATAAACTATTTCCGAATAAAATTTATCAGCTTATGTAATACGACACAAAAACAAATATATAAAAAAATTTCGTCGTCTATAAAATGAGACAAAAATCAAGGCAAACGAAACTAGGGCGGCTAAAAGAAAAAATAACGCAAGAATTACATTTTGATATAGTGGCAAGCAAATCCGATATATATATTTTAGTGAAAGTTGATTGCTAGATACGCCATTTTGCCACATTAAATAATATGAAAACTGTCACTAAAAGTCCATACACTAATGCTAAGCAGCACATAAATACGGCTGTCGATTACAGAAACGCATAATTCTAGCAGTACCTACCGGGAACGCCCGGATTCTCATCTTGGTGTCCTTTTTTCCCGTTCTTAAACTCATTGTGGAATGGTTCCAGACTACCCTTGCAAGAAACAAATACACCAACGTTTTTGCTTGTTTTCCAGCAAGACTGGACACTCCAAGCTCATCAAACGATTTGGTTATTTGCTTTTACATTTAAAATATCGAAATTTACTTTAAATATAACGTGACAAACTTTAACAACGGTCAATTTTGACACTCATGCCTGCAATTTTGTTCTGTCCATCACTGAATCCAGCCATTTATATATCCCACAATACTTTGGGAGATGACGTCAAGGTGTTGGAAATGTGAGCATGCGCGCCAGTTGAAGGCCCGGCTGTCTGCCCGGCTGCTGATCATAAACAAAGACTGAAAAGTGATCAATTCGCTTAGAATGTTTTACGATGATGAAGCTGGGCTTGCTTGATAATGATCATTGTGGAAATGTAACATCAAGCGATATCTCTTTTCATGATTGGTCTATACTGTAACAAGTGATTGGGACTTATATGTCTTCTTCAGCTCAATCTAGCGTCAAAGACAATCGACCTTTCTTTTTTCCATACAAGATGTTAGATCTTGATAGATGGCCAATTTTCAGCTTGTTGGATGAAAAATTCCTAGCCTCTCTAACAACGGCATGTGTTTATGGCGGCGCAGGTAATGAAGCGATCGTTATCACGTGCAATGATGAAGTGTTCGCTCTGGGATCTAATGGCAGCAGTTGTCTTGGGGTTGGTGACGCACAAAGTTGTTTACATCCAAGGAAAGTCGATTCTCTATGCAAAAAAAATATTATTAGTTTTGCGTTTGGAAGTGGTCCCCATGTGCTTGCTCTTTCTGGTAAGTAAATATAAAAGTCGACGGTGTCCTCTCTATATTTAGAGGGTCCCAGTGACCAAATCCCAGTCCCAGTGTAGCTTGAATCCCATTTTCCCAGGACAAAACCTGCCAATCCCAATTCCCATTTTACCCCTTCAGGACCCTCTATTTAGCATCGCCGGGCCCAGCCAGCAGAGCTCTCAAGGCTCACAAGGGCCAGCACTGGACTTTGACTTTAGCACATGTGACTCATAAAATGCTATTCAGAAAGCTTGTTTTTTAAAATTATAATTTAGGCCTGGAAATTCCAACAGACATTTAATTTGCATTTTAACATGCTGTAAATTTGGTTGTTAAGGAAGGGAGGGCTGACAGCCTCCTTTTGCTCCATCACACTGAAATAATAAAGTTGATATAAGTTAATAGTTTTAGAAAATGCATTCATCTGAAAGAAAGAAACAAGAAAACAGTACGTCTTTAGTACTCGACATTGTGTAATGTTCCACAAGTTGGGTATAATGTAATTCAGGGTTACAGACTGCTGTGAGTAGTTTGTTTACAAATACATGCTCACATTGGCCACACAGTTAACAAGAATTATTAATAATGCATGCAATAAAGCTGAATGCTTTATAAACAATTTTAAGTTTTTTGTGTGCCCAGCAAGTATGTATATTTGTAAACAAAACGCAAACTGAAAGTCTCTAATTCTTTTAATATGTGATCTGAGCTCACTGCATTGCTTAGTGTGATACATGACCTTAGGATCTTGAAGCAAGAGTTTAAACAAATAAGAATTGTTAAAGTAAACAAGTACACCATTAAAATTGTATAGTTCAAACAAAGTAAGATATAGAGGTTACATAAAAGCTGTATATGAAGAAAGATTTTAAAAAAAATCACTTTTACAAATTAATGGTAAAAGGATAATTTTCAGGAGCAAATAGCAAAGCATTGAATGAAATTTGTCAAAAGCTGAAACTCAAACCATAAAAGAACATTTAAAATTTTACCTTGCTTTAGAATTACACTCAGCAGTTCTTTGGAAAGTATATTCAATAATTTGATAGAGGATTAGGTTCCTTGATCAAGTAAACATCGCCATTGGATGAGTACAAAACAAAAACTTCCAAAATGGCTTAAAACCCTTAAAACATCATTTCTTGTTGCAGTTTTTAATCAAGAACCTGGCTAAATTTGTTAACAGAGCACAATATCTTGTTGCTCCTTGTTTTGCTTCAGTCAAGAATCCTGTTGAGCCTTTTTCTAGTTATTTCAAAATCAAAACAACTTTGAAGGGTTCTTTTTTTTTTGGCTCTTCATCAGCCCATCACCATTTTCAGTAAAAGTCAGGAATCTGTATATTTTTGCTTCCTTTATTCTCTACCACAAAACAAACAATTTCAATGATTATAAATCTGGTATTCAGTAAACCTGGCAAGGGGTTGAATTCCATTTTGAAAAAACAAACAGAAAAGTTGAACACAAAGTGCTGGAAACCCAGACTTCAAACTTGTTTGAAAGGTGAGAAAATTTGCAGACATTTATTGTTATGATGTATCAAAAAGCTCGTCAAATCACTTGTGTGTATACTCCGATGAATGACAACTTTTGCTGGTGGGAGTAAAAGCTAAAAAGATCATTATGTCTCATAATAATTTTATTCTGTGCTTTGAATTTATTGAAGACTTGCATTGGCCATTTTCAAGCCATGGGTTAAACAAAATGGTGTAAATAAATGACATAATGATTATGGCGGTATCAATGGATAATTTTATATGTCACACAATCAATTTTAAGTAATCACACACACACAGTGAACAAAGTTTGCATATTAATGTAATATATCAAAAACCTTAATAATGTGATTATAGGATCAGGTGAGGTGTACACATGGGGACACAATGGTTACAGTCAACTTGGCAATGGTAACACAAATCAAGGACTCATCCCCACTCCCCTGGTGAATGGTTTGGCTGGTAAAATGATCATTCAAGTTGCATGTGGTAGTCACCATTCCTTGGCACTAGTGAATGATGGAGAGGTAGTAGGCTCTAGCTGGCAATAATGATAATATATAATATGGAGTACTATAATTATTTTTCTCTTACTAAGAATTGTTTTGACATTAATGTGTAAGGGGCAATTTGAAGATTAATTTTATCAAGAATGAAATACTTTTTATATATAAACCTCTTTTTCTTCATGTGAAGATATGACTTTGTTTGAATCAGGTTATTTGCAATGATATGCTAAAATCTTTGTAATTAGAACCATTTTAAGTACATATTAGTTTTATTTTCAAAACTTTGTGAGACTAAGAGAATTGAAATAACTTTACTTTTAAAAACATGAAACAGTTTTTAAAAAGCCGTCTTGTGTCACTCACTCACTCACTAGCCATTAGCATCACTGATCCACTGGTTCGCAGGTGTGACGTTGCATGGTTTTTGTTTTGCTCCTCCACAATGTGCGATTTTCTGCATCCTCCACTCTCAGGCTGGAGAGCTTGAGGTCATTCCTCAGGACCTCACACCAGGTCTTTCTTGGCCTGCCACGGGACCACCAACATCCAGGGAACAAACCCTTCCAATCCATGATGTGCTCTGCTGAACATGGCCAAACCATCTAAGACACTTTCGTCTGAGGGCAACATCCAGATCATCAATGCCAAGCCTCAGATGGAGGTCCTGAGTGTTGATGACATCAGTAGGTTTTATGGCACACATCCAACAGAGCATTGCCCTCTCATTCCTCAGAAGCCAATCCAGATCCGTTTGTTTCAGAGGCCAGTACTCACATGCCTAAAGCATTGCACCCCTGACACAACTGCAGTAAACTCTGCCCTGTGTATGTAAAGATAGACTTTTGCTTAAAAATTTGTCTTAATTTAAGTAATAAGTATAAGAAAGCCCTGGATAAAAGAAGAATTATGGGCATTTGTAGACTAATTTACATGACTTGTTGAAAATCTCAATTGCCTGTTACACTTATCTGTGAAAAATCATTTCAACACTTGGTTAATTACAAATTAAAGTACTTAACAATGCAAAATTACTATGTTTCGAACACTGATTCCACTGTCAATATTTATCAAGTGAAGAGCTAGAGATTTAAAAACAGATCTACAGTAAATATACATAATCATCATCAATCCAATTTTGATCGGACCGGGTTTATCCCTGTAAAAGGGGATGGCCGGATTTACCCCACTCTAACAGCAATCTCTCCAATGCCCACTCTCCATCTCTTTCGATTCAAGTATCCTCCTTCTCCAAACAAAAACTCTTGCTCTCCTTCTCCACTTGTGTTTTCCACATTTTATTTGGTCGTTCATCGCTTCCTCTTGCCCTTCACTTCAAACTCCAACGCTTTTCTCAAAACATGCCCATCCTCCCTCCTCGAACCACTGTTTCCTTCAATCCCAACATCTCCATTAGGTCCTCTTAGTATAAATTAATTTTATATGTTGTAGTTCAGGTTCAATATGATTTTGAACTGGTTCAATTTATTTTGATCCAGTGCGATATTTCTTGCACTGGTACAAACCAATTTGTTTTTTCAAACCATTTTATTCTTCTCATATCCGTCTCAGACCAATAACTAGTGATACCTAGAAAAATTGGTTTGCTAACAACGGTTGCTTGCGTGGTCAAGTGCAGATGATGTAGGACTACAGATCCAAACAAATCCAAAAGTCAGTAGTTCAAATCCTGGTGTGTTCCAAATTAAAAGAAAAAGAAAAAAGAGTTTTTAAGTATAAGATGGTAAGGACAAGAAGAAAATAAAAGAAGAAAAAAAAAATAGTAGAAAAAAGAGAAGAAAAATAAGAAGAGGTAAGTATAGAAAGTAGTGGTGGTAATGTCAGATTGTACCGTGCCAGTTTAAGACAACTTGTACCAGTGCAAGACAAATTGTACTGGTTTAAGAAAGATCGAACCAGTTCAAAATCATATTAAACCTGAACTACAAAATATATATCTGATACCTCTGAGCCTGACACACACAGAGCTGAACTAACATTAAGTAAATGACTATTTACAGTGTTATTATGGATTGAACTCGTGTATCACCCAAGTCAAATCCAGACAATGATCTGAGTGTGTTCTTTACCCTTAAAAATGGCATTGAAACTGACACCCTCATCTTCTATGTATCTAATTTTTTCAGATGATGACTCTTGTGAAATCCCTTTCCCAGAATTGAATGGAGAAAGTGTGGAGTTTCTTGGCTTAACAAGTAATGCTACCATGGCCATCTCTAACTACAGGCTATTTATCCACATGAAAGATTCATTTGTAAATGTAAGAACCAATCATTATTAAGAGCTAAAGAGTGAAATGGAATAATTATCAATAAAAGTAATTGTTTTAGTTTAAATATTTGTATTTTATGTCAACAAATCAATATTTACTCATAACAGTTGATTAGGATGTGTCAATGCATGATTCTCACTGGGTAATACACAGTTTTAATTCCACTGAACACAGTCAATAACAAACCTAAAATAAGAGTGGGAAAAGTTGACAAAAGCATTGTCTAACTCGTTCTGCTAACCAGTATAGACACTGGCTGTTCTAAGCCTCTCTAAATACCTGATTCTGGGATAGTTCTTAACTCTGTAAAATGGTTATAATTTTATGAAGGTTATTTAACTTTTAGTTGCACTTTAAGTTAAAACAATTTGCAATTGGACTTCATTTACACGACTTCATTTTTGCACTTGAACTTCATTTGCACTTGGACTTCATTTACACTTGGACTTCATTTACACTTGGACTTCATTTGCACTTGGACTTCATTTGCACTTGGACTTCATTTGCACTTGGACTTCATTTACACCTGGACTTCATTTACACTTGGACTTCATTTGCACTTGGATTTCATTTGCACTTGGACTTCATTAGCACTTGGACTTCATTTGCACTTGGACTTCATTTGCACTTGTCCAACTTCATTTACACTTGGACTTCATTTGCACTTGAACTTCATTTACACTTGGTCTTCATTTGCACATGGACTTCATTTACACTTGGACTTCATTTACACTTGGACTTCATTTGCACTTGGACTTCATTTGTACATGGACTTCATTTCCACTTAATCAAATTAAGTTGCTCAGTTTGTGAGCATTTGATATGTTACTGGTTTAGAAACTGTTACAGATCATTAATCAAGAATGAGAGTTTTAGTGTTGTGAGAGTATAATTATAAATCTCCAAGTAATACCTAAACCATGTTTTTTGCACATTGGTGTATTACATAAAAATTATGCAAGTCGTTTTGCAGATACTTCTCACATTCACTTTTTAAAACTCAATGATTTGTGATTTTATAACTTGGCCCTCTTATGGAATCACAAGAAACTATAGATATTAATTTATTACAGATATGAGTGTTTTACTGTAAAATATGCCACTTGTAGATTTCATATGAAACTACATCTGGAATACGAATGACATATTTTCCATATCATCACTTGTCTAGTGAAGATATCGCTGATGTCATTTTTTTGTTTTTCCTTTGGCTTGAACATATGAAGTTTATCTTCTCATGGAAAAAAATGTTTCACTCATTTGCTGCGCTCACTCGTGAAATATTTTTTCCACTCTAAGATAAACTTCATATGTTCACGGCACTGTGTAATATCCTCTACAACTTTTAAAGTTTTAGTTTTTCATATAATCATTTGTAATGTTCTTGTCATTGTGTGTTATACTGAGGTATCTATTTTAAAAGTACAATGTTTTTTTTAGATGAAAGTAGCAATTCTAGTCTTAAATCTTTTGCTTTAAAATCAAGATTAAAACCATGGTCTTGTTTTTGAAAAGGTTCCACTTCGTGTGATAGAATCTATTGAAGTCAAGGACTTGTGCTTTCTTCACATCAACTGTAAAGATGCAAAATCCATTAGGTTAGTACAGCAGCAGAGTATTGTTTGCAAGATAAAATGCAGGGGCATAGCCAGGGGGTTCCAGGGGTTCCGGAACTCCCACTCTCACACCTAGATTTTTCACTGTGTCAATGTTTAGAGGAACCTCTTTGAGATACTTATTACTGACCAAACAGCTTTTGGTGATTTGGAACCTCCACCATCCCCATCCTCTTAAAAATGCTGGCTGTGCTCCTGAAGTGAAATAGCCACAGAGGCCATGTTAGTAATAATTTGTTGCCAGTGGAAACAGGCAATATGATATGACATGAAGGAAGTGATAGCAAGAAATAGGATGTGCATAAGGAGATGTATGAAAGTGGGACTGATGCAAACAAGTCCAGATACAAGAACACGAAGAATCGGGCAAAGAAGGTAGCTGCGAAAGCAATGAAGGAGGCGGCTAAGCAGGAGCTGAGAAAGCTGAGTGAGCATCCGAACAAGGTGTTTAAGCTTGTGAAGTCAATGAAAAAGGATGGGAAAGATGTTGAGGGAGAAAGATGCATGAAAGGTAGCAATGGTTCGCTGAACTTCAGTGAGAAAGATAGAGGGAAAGTCTGGAAAGAGCACATGGAAAGAATTATGAATGAAGAGAATGAGTTGGATCAGAATGTGAAAGCAGAATTGGTGGAAGGGACCATTGAGAGGGTTAATCGGGAAGAAGTGGTGAAGGCAATAAGGAAAATGAAAGTGGGAAAGGCTGCTGGACCCTCGGAAGTAAGTGTTGAAATGATAGCGGCAAGTGGAGAGATCTGGATTGATGTGATGGTGGAGCTGTGTCAGGGTGTGTTGGATGGAAGAGGAATGCTGGATGATTGGGTGCTGAGTGTTGTGGTACCGATTTTCAAGGAGTGAAAATGATGGAGGGACTGAGGGAGAAGTTCTGGAAATGAAAGGAGGCATTCGAGAGCAAAGGGGATGAAGGTGAACCTCGGGAAGACAAAAGTGGTAGTGAGTAGGGCAGAAGGTGAAATGTCTGTAAGTAAGGTAGATCCATGTGCTATTTGTGGGAAGTGAGTAATGGCAAATTCAGTGTTGTGTATAAAATGCGGGAAATTGATCCATGGAAGATGCACAAAAGTAAAGAGGGTGACCCCAAGTTTGGGAAGAGATTTTGTGTGTGGAAGATGCAAGATGCAAGTTGATGGATTAGTAGAACCAGTGGAGGAGTTGTGTGAAGAGGTGGGAATAGTGAGAGGTTTCTGATATTTGGGGGATAGGGTGAATGCAAGTGGTGGTTACGAGGCAGCTGTGACAGCAAGAGCAAGAATTGGGTGGGTGAAGTTCAAGGAACGCGGAGAGTTGTTTAACTCAAAAGGTCCTCACTTAAGATGAAAGGAATGGTTTACCGGAATTGTGTAAGATCTTAAGTTGTAAACCCTTATTTAAAAATTTTACAATAACAATACACGAAGAGATTTGACGTTTCGAATCGAAACCGAGAGAGCAATGGTGAGAGCACTGTGTGGTGCAAAAACTGATGGACAAAAAAAGGACAGAGGACCTAATGGAGATGTTGGGATTGAAGGAAACAGTGGTTCAGATGGCAAAGGAGAATGGAGTGAGATGGTACAGGCATGTGTTGAGAAGGGATATGTCGTGGATCACATATAACTATTTTTAATAAAAGAATTTCTAACATATTTACAACACAACGCTGTCTCGCTCGCTCCACAACATAGTTTTTTTCTCTCCTCGTGTCCTTTTCCAAATATGGGGTATACTCTCAAATATGGAATGTGTTTTCCAAATATGGGACACATCATTCTTCCCCACCATGGCAAAGTGTAAATGTGAAGGGAATAACCACAACAATAACAATAATCCTCAATGTCAGTGTCCCAAGACAACAAATCAACTCATAGATGACTGATAACAACAAAACAGACTAAATCATGTGATTTGTTTATCTCCAGAGCATGCTGTTATCATAGACCCCTTCTTTGCAACTACAGTGTGGGGCTTGTGGGTTTTTTTGCCAATGAGAATTTATTGTTTTGAATCACAGTATCATCCACCTCGATGGAGGATGATGTGGCCTTGTTTCTGGCATCCGCATAGTGCTTTTATTTTAGTTTTGCCTTGGTGTCATTCAGTTCCACTTGGTTTTTAATTTATATCTCTCTCTCTCTCTCTTCAGCTTTAACTTGTGGAAGTTTGGTTTGTGGCTCTCTCCCAAACATTAGTCGGAATGGGCTGAACCCCGTTGAAGGATGTGCTGTTGCTCGATACTGTCGCAGGAACTTGTGCAACTCTTGTTTCCAGCTCTTTCTGTTGATGATGGCCGCTTGGATTGATTTCATTAATGGCTTGTTTAATGATTCTGCTTGTGCATCAGCTCTGTTTGTTGCAAATTCTGTAAATGCTGTTGAGTTAAAAGGGCTGCCATTATCAGTTTTGATTTCCTGTGGATAGCTGAAGATTGAGAGTATTTTATCGATGACTGGAATAGTGGTATTTGCAGAGACAGAGTTTACAATTTCAACAACCTAGGGTATCGTGAATATTCGTCTATGATAACAACCAGGTGCTCACCTGTTCGTAGTGGTCCACAGAAACCCATTGACAGTTTCTGCCAGGGTCCGTCTGGTAGTTTGGACATATTCAGTGGTTCCATTGGTGGTGGTCCAGCATATGTTGATTGGCAGGCTAAACAATTTCTCACAGCATTTTCGACTCTCTCATTCAGCCCTGGAAACCAAAGCTCAGACCGGATAAGGGATTCGGTTCTGTTCATGCCTTGATGTCCTTCATGTGCAAAAGATATTACTTTTTCTTGTAGTTCTGTCGGTAGGACTATCCTGTTTCCCCCAAGTAGTAAGTTGTCTGGGTGACATGCAAGCTCTTCACAAACACTTTGCAATTCCTTGAGGTCGTTGACGTCAATGTAAGGATCGTGAATTGAGTCAATCTCAAACCTCTCCCAGTTTGCACGAATTCCATGGATTTAAGTAGGGCTTTATCTGTGGCATTCTTTCCATCCTCAAGGCTCATTGCCTTGGGGACGGAAATCTCAGCGATAAAGTTTACATAGTGTTCCGCAATTCTCTGCTGTCGTGATGATCGCAGGGGCTCGTGGCTGGGGTGTCGCGATAAGTAGTCTGCGAGATTCTTATCTCCAGGCTGATATTTGATGGTAAGTTTGTAAGGTTGTAATAAAGGCCCCATCGCTCGATTCGTAGCGGGGTCTTTGATTTCTACCAGATCCTTTCCAGTGGTTTGTGGACAGTTATGACAGTGAAGTGCTTGGCTCCTCTCACGTATATGTCAAAGTGTTCACATGCCCAAACTATTCCAAGGACTTCCCGTTCCGTTTGGCTATATCGAGATTCTGTGCTGGTGAGGGCTCTACTAGCATATGTTATGGCCTTTCCTTCTTGTTCCAATATAGCAGCTAATCCTACTGGACTCGCATCGACAACAATTTTGGTTTCTTTGTTGGGGTCGTAATAGGCCATAACCGTGTTGGCCGAAAGGGTGTCTTTCAGTTTCTGGAATGCAGTTTGTTGTTCTGAGGACCCTTCCCATGGTACCCCCTGTTGGGTCAGTCGTCGTAATGGTTCGCAGGTTGTGGCATAATTGGGAAACAAACGACCACTGTAGTTCATCATGCCAAAAAAACTTCTCATTTCGGAGACATTTTTGGGGAGCTCTGCTTCACGTATGGCCTCAACTTGCGTAGGGACTGGGGACACTCCATCTGCGCTAAAAACAAGGCCAAAATATACAATTGTGCTCTTGTTGAGTTCACATTTCTATTTATTTAAACTCATTCCTTACTCCTCCAATCTGTGGAAGGTAGACTGAAGAGAAGTGTCATGCTTAGCCTTTGTTTTCCCAAACACGATTATATCATCACCGATGTTCTTGGCACCTTGTATGTCCTGAATAATACTGTGAATTGTCTCTTGAAAAATCTCTGAACCTCATGAGATACCAAAGTTTAAGCGTTTGTATTGGAAAAGATCCATGTGTGTGCTGAAGGTGGTGATGTATCTAGATTCACTGATTAACTCTAGTTGGTGATATCCTGAGCGTAGGTCAAGTTTACTGAAGACTGTCGCCCCATTGAGGTCATTGATGAGCTCATCCAATGTGGGTGTCTGGTGTCGTTCACGCTGAATGGCTTTGTTGGCCTCTCGCATCTCAACACATTATCTAATTTGGTCAGGGCCTTTTTTTGAGTGGTGTGACTATGGGGGACACCCCTGGTGTGGGGACACCCATGGTGTGGGGACACCTTCAACTCTTTCGATGATATCGTCTTATAACAACTTCATCAGCTCTTGTTCTACTTTTGGTCGGAGGTGAAACGGTATTCGCCGATGTCGCTGGGCTACAGGCTTAACGGTTTTGTCGATATGTATCTTGACGGTTCTATCATTTAGCTTTCCTATGCCATTGAACAACTTGCGGTGTGCACTAGCTGGCGAGGGAAGTTGTAGCATACACAACATAAAACTTATGGTACCGGATTTGTTTACTTGTTTCAACAGTTAATTCACACTGTCCTAATATCTGTAATGGTGGCCTTCCTTCCGCAGGGTGGAAGTCTGCGAACCCCATGTTTGCTTAGTTTTGGTTTTCCAACTTTTTTGTATGTTTGCTTATCCAAGAGATTCACTGTTGAGCCCGTGTCGATGATCAATTGGCATGCAATGTCATTGACTTTCAAGTTCACAGTTGTGCATTCATAACTATGCTCCTCGTCGCTCAATGTGAAATCGTACCCGTGGTGCATTTCGGTCGGAGCAATTGTTAGCTGTGGGTTTGTACAGATTCTCTTATCCACTTTAAACACATTTTCTGCAAGTGATTGGCTTCTGGCAATAATGACAAAGTTTTCCTTTCGCGATACAGACTCCTGTGTGTGGGAATTCGCCGTCGCAATTGTAGCAGGTGTTGTTTTCGCTTCGATAGGACAATGGGACAATGGTTGGTATGTAGATGCGGTAGAAATAGTTGGAACAAAAGGTCTTTTCCGAAAATAAAAATAATTTTTTTTTAAAGGGGGCAAATACAGTCAGAATAGAAGGTCTTTGAGTTCAGCGCACTCCTCCCTAGAGTTAATTT
>JANCMA020338720.1:0-11715 GCA_024336925.2 Zoanthus solanderi | reverse complement strand
ATTAACGTTCCCGCTTCTGATTGGACGTATCGTTTTTCTCACACGTGAAAAAAAGGAATACGCGGCTTCTGATTGGGCGTATCGTTTTTCTCACACGTGAAATGTCGATACGCGGATTGTGACTGGCTAAGAACAATAAACGTACGAAAATTTACTATATGGAAATGCAGAGAGTAAATCTCGATATGTATATGATAAACAACTATATTTCATATAATAAAGATTTTTAGCTACATAAGCCTTTCGACCCAATCGGCCCTCTTCACTGAACCTACATTTTTGTTCGAAAAGGACTGTAAACATAAAATTAGATTGATATGGCGTGGAAAAAAAACTTTCAGGTTTCAACGTAATTCAAGCCATCGTTGGTTTCGCAGAGGTTTACGTCGCGGTATAAACTCAGTCACAATAATCGATCGCGTGAAACATAAATATTTACCGCGTGTCGGCATTTCGGAACGATCTAACAAAACAAAACGTGTTTACAACTAAATGTTTCATAAATCAAAATGAATAGATAACACAGAGCAGAATCACAACAGTTGATATCGGTTCGTTCCCTATGCAAGATTAAGGATATTTTTTCTGAGATAAACTCACTGTCTTATCCGCTGTTGCGAAGGGTACCTTACACCACAAGACTCAGAATATTAAAAGTAGCATTGCACCGTGCACCTGTTATTTTAAATATGAACCGATTGAGAGTGCGTGGCTTTCTTTATTGGTGGTTTTAAGTAACTGTCAGACTTGACTGATTTTCTAATACCATGATATTGACTACCGGGATCAACGGATCACGACATTTATCCTACTGGTGTATATATAACGTGTGAATGACATCAAACCACATAACACTTGTACTTTGTTCCTTCCTTTATGAACTTCTTTGTTAGTTCATTCACTCTTATGGTTGTTCAGTCAGTCAGTCGCTCGTTCGTTCTTTCGTTTTGGTTAGTTTATCCAGTTTCTCTTTTGTTCGTCCATTTTTTATTTAATTATTTGTTTGTTCAGCTAATTATTTATTAAAAATGCAAGGCTAAAATATTATAAAAGTTATTAAAAATTGTTATTAAAAGTTATAATATTTTAGCCTTGCATTTTTAATAATTTTTATGGAGAATTCAGTTTTAATTATTTGTTTTCTTGTTCGTTTGTTTATCAATTTATTTGTCTTTTGTTCTTTCATTTCTTTGTTGGTCATTTAATTATTCCAAATGTTGTTTATTCATATTTTGTTTCTTCAGTCATTCAATAATTCGTTTGTTATTTTCCTTTTTCAATCATTAATTTTAGATATATAGACTCGAATGGGAATACCAAACAGAAAAACCATCTTTAATTGTAAATAATACTGTAGAGAAAAGAGATGATTGAGAGAAATCAAAGAAAAACAGGGGTCCCCTCTTATTGTTTTTTTTTTAAGATTGATTGTCAGCCTTAACCTAAAGAACCCTCATCGATTGTTTTTATTTATATTTGATGCTAAAACTAAACAAAGGGAATTTCATCTTACTGCGAATATTGGTGAAACTAAAAGGCAATTTATTTGTCTCACATACCGCAAATGAGCATTAGTTCTCTGTCATTTATATCGGATTTATATTTTTCCGAAATTTTTCTCTCAACATAAGAGTTTTATTGAAATTCGGTCATTTATTGGTCAACAAATCCTTACTGAAGCTCTCATTGGCGGGGCTTTTCAGCTATAGGTAGCTGAATGGCATGCAATTCATCCTTAAGTAGATATACGTTTACCAAATGTCACTGAGAGCTTGAGCTTGTTTCGCGCATTTCGATAAAATCTCACTCTTTCACGTTAACAACAGCATTTCTCACGCATTGGCACTCTTCTGGGATCAGAGGTGATCACAAATTTTTTAATTGATTCTTTACTTTGGCCGATATTGGAACTTTTATGAAATCAGGGCATTTACAACGAACTTAAGATTTTAAATCTCAAACATTTTCTGGAAAGCAATCCCAGGAATCCGCTAAGAATGATTTCGCCTTTTCCGCTCACTCCAACCAAAGCCAAAGGAAAAACTGTCTATAATCTTGGAACTCTGAAATGTTTTCTTTGTTTTAATTATGGTTTCACTTCAAAATTTACATTTTGGCTCACGCATGTATATCTGAAATGGCTTTTTAATATCATTATAATTAAGAATTGAAGTCTTGGCGAACATTTAACAATAGTATACTATTCTTCTCGGAAAAAAAAATATAAATAAAAAAACATTCTTTTGCGTTAGAAAAAATACTACAGAAGTAAAAGCTGGTATGTATAAACTTTGAAACACTTTTGAATTCTTCAATTTTTGTCAAATTTGTTGTGTGAAAATTTGAAAGTCTTGTGGCCGAAGCGAAAACCGGACATCAGTTTCAGCTGAGAGAATATTGAAATTAATCAAAGTTCGGTGTAAAAAACAATAGTCTGTTACAATATAAAAATTATATTCCACCTAAAAACTTTAGTTTCTTCAATTATCATATGCAATTAAGTCAAGCAAACCGAGGTTGTCGGTCGTCCGACGCGATAAATAGTTTCCGGAAAGCGAAGAATACTTCGCTAAATGTGAACTTGTCGACGTCGTGTTCGCTTCAGAAATCAAATGAATTAAAAACAATATAAAATATAAATAAACGAGTTAGTTTTGTGAAAGTCTGCATATCGTAGATGAACCTTCTGCTAACTCCAAATCCATTTCAAAACATTACTTATAGAACTTCATTTCATGCACATATGTTTCTTAGCTGCTTGTTTCTGGAATCCTGAGCAAATTATAAATTGCATTTTTTTTTTTGGTTTTTGTCGGTTTTTTACTACATAAAACGAGTTCTTCTCTGGTCTGGCGGTTAAGCCAACCTGACACTCATACGAAGTTATATGAGCGGCGAGACTTATGGCAGAAATTTTAAAATATTCGTGTGCTTTTTCCAAAATAAAGAGCATTTAGCAAAAAACACTCTTTGAGAATCTCTTGAAAAGTAATATGCTTGATCGAAAGCTGTAGACTCTTTACTAGCCTAAATTTAGCCTGTTAGCGGTTTTAAAGCAGAAGTGTATACATGTAAAATTGTGCGACATATTTTTGTGAATGTCATGTCACTTCACTGCCAAGATAAGCACCTAGGATGCTTGTATTATTTGAATAAGAATAGAAGTAAATTGTTCCCAGGCAGGTGGGATTCAAAGAATATTTTAAACCGTTTCTAGTCATGGCTTGTCTGTTCACGATTTCCGCGCAACCCTATTATTTTTGAAACACAGAGCGATAAATGTTCTAACAAGATCTGATTGCTTTGAGTATTTTTAATGAAAGAATCATCATTGCAGCGTCACTTATACATGTGATAATTTCTATGTCATTATCATAATACTACGTGCTGAATATTATCTTTTGAAAATACGCTGTGAACTGCAGAATGGCGGCCGCATTGAAAATCGGCTTGGTTACTAATTTTTTAATCGCGTCCACCCGCGCTCACTGACTAGTCCGTGTCAAAATGCTCTTTAAAGAAATTGCTTACTGTTACAGGAATGGAAAGAAGGAGGCACGACCAAAGAAAAAACGGATCGGACTGTGGACAATCTGTTGAGATGGCGGCAAAACAAGATAGTGACAAAAGGGAGAGTTCCGTATCAGCTAAAGGGGTTCGCTCCATGTCCGTCTATAGTTCACAATTCCTTGAAGTGGCGAGGAGCTCTCATTACGCTCTGTTTTGCCTCTCGGAAACAAACCCGATACGGAAACTTTCCAAATATGTGGTCGAGTCTAAATATCCTTTTTACTTTTAGTTTGAAGTTGAGCTTGTGACTTGCCAAAATTGTAACTGTTATGATATGTGTCATAGATATTGGCTCTTTTATATACAAGCTGTTATAGGTTTGTTAAAAAACTATTTTAAGTTGAAACTGCTTTAATCAAACCGTTCTTGTGAAAATGAATAAGATTTCTTTCACTTATGGTAGGATAAATTCTGTTTTAATTTAAATTTAAGTGTTTCTGATAGTTTCCTTAACTAACTGAACGACCTTTGAATACTTCATTTTGCTTGCTATCGGAGCGAACTGTATTGTTTTGGCCTTGAATAGACCTCTTCCAGAGAACGATCGGATAGAAATGGCAGATAAACTAGTAAGTGGTGCTCTTTTTACACGTAGACATATATATTTTTAACTAAGAAAATATTCTGCTAAACATCGATGTTTTTTTCTTTTTAACAGGACAAAGCAGAACTCTATTTCATTATTATTTTCTGTTTGGAAGCTTTTATGAAGATTTTGGCTTATGGATTTCTTTTACATCCTGGCTCATATTTACGCAACGGATGGAATATTTTAGATTTTGTCGTTGTGGTTGTTGGGTGAGTACCTAGATCATGATTTAAGACTTCAAATTTATGTTTTTAAATTTTGAAAGCGACATTTCAGAATGTTTGTTTTTTACACGTTTAATTATGCTTGCATCCTTTCTTGTACGAGTCAAAAATTAATTCGTTTTTAGCCTTTTTCAAACATTTCAGCTTTATGTTTTTATCCATTCAAATACTTGGTGAATTGCGGATTATTAAAACTGTGAAAAAGGATAGAAATTTTAATAGTTAAGGTTTAAATTCTCAGGCTAAAGAAAGGTTTTTTAATGTGCTAATGTAATGCTTGTCTTTCGACATATTCCGTGTGCCCAGATGTGAGTTTTATTGCATGCGATTCTTAAAGCATTGTTAAATTCTCGATAAAAAAATGTTATTGTTCGGGTTTTTGTATAAACTAAACTTAGTTTCTTACAACGACGCCGGTGAAGTTTGTGTTTCCGTGAATAAAACGCCTGCGGTTTCGGTTATTTTGTTTCTAAATATACAATTTTTAATAAGTAACGTTAAGAATTTAAAATTATTTTCTTAATCGTTTTCTAAAATTTTGAATGATAAATTCATTTAGGGCACTTTAATAAATCCCATGTTGTAGAGAATGTTAGAAGAAGTAAAGTCGACTGTCCGATTGTAATATAGTATTTTCGTTCAAAAAAGAATTGGTTAAAATGAGAAAATCTACAAAACTTGTCAAACAACGTGTATACTAAGAAAATTAGAAATTTTAGGAACAAAGATCGTGTATGTGAGCATAAAAATGACTGATTTTTTAGAACATCTGTTACCTAATCTCCTTTTGACTAAACCACTTGCCCGGAATATTCAACAAAGGGTTTTCAGTGAAATCATATTTTTAATCAACTGCGTGAATTTCCGAAAAAAAAAAAATCAAAAAATTGTTTTGTTTAATGCTGGATAGAAGCATAAAATAATTTGGATAGTAAGTGCGTTTTGATTTGTCAACAAGTGTGCTTTCAAGCACAAATATGATTGGTTGTCTCCAAGTTGTGAGAATTAAAAAATAAAACTCTACATACGCACTTCATCTATCGTCTCTCTCTTTGTTAAATCGGAAATTAATAATTTTATAAAAAAAAAAAGATAAAACATTTTCTCCGTGCCCTCCTAACTTGGAGAAAATCTTGTCAAAGTTTGTGAGAATTCTTTGCATGTGAAAACCTTCGACTGCCGTCTCGGGTTTCCACTTATCCGCCCTCGAATTCTCCCAAACCCCCAATTATTAACTTTGAGCAAATATTTAAGCTGGGCGAATAGAGTACCAAAATGATGACGGCACCAAAATGATTTGTGAAATCACTAGGTTGGTTGTAATATTCAGGAAGATGCCTCCATGCCGAAATTTAGCATTTTTCCACTAATCAGTGATGACATATATCCGCGGTTATGCTCTGATGACACCATACAAATCCTTTTTAAACTGGATTGGTTCCTAACGTCATCTGAGCATAATTGTGGTAATACATGGCCGACAATTTGCACTAACATGCTGATTTTTAGCAAAGATATAATTTTGTCTTGATTCCCCGGATGATCTCAACAAATCCCATAAGCTCACAAATTTTAATTTTTGTGACGTCACACATCGCTATTCTTGGGTTTCACTAAGTCCCACGAGGATATAAAACAATGGCAGATGGAGGTCAAATAATGAGATTCAAACTAGATTCTAATTATTCGTTTGTATAACTGACCACCATGTGCGCTGAACTGGAACCTTATGAAATCCACCAATATCTATAGTTATTGATAAGTTGTCAAAGAACAAAGCACGGCAAAGTTGTTACCACAAATGATGTTCTTTTCACAGATAAAACAGTTATATAAGAACTATAAGCTGAAAACCGTGAAGAAAGTATAGTGTTTATTAAAGTTTGAGACGTTAGTCATTTGGAGGAAAAAAATTAAAGATATTTTTTCTTTGTTGTGTTAAGCATACATTATCAATACAACCGTTTTTTTCTTCACATGTTACCATAAATGGTGATGCTGTTTTCACGCGTGAAAATAACAAGTTTTCAAAAACATTTTACATAGGTATTTCATCGATAATCATACATTCTGTAACGGACCTAATTTGTTCAGTAACTGTAGTAAGTCATTTTAAAACGTCGCTATTTTCTTCTTGGCAGTGTCTTAGCATACTGAACTACTTTAGATCCGTCGAACGAACTCTAACCATTAATGATGGCGGGTTGTCACTAGAAGGCAGTAAACAGAAGTCAAACAGGTGAAAAATTGTCCTATTTAAGAAGAGTAAAATTATAAATCTTATTAACAATCTCCTTAACAACCACCTTCCCCTAATGTTCATTGACAGTTGAACGCGGTGACATCTCACTTTGATTTTAGTCCTTGTCCAAACCGTTGTAAGGATTTTGGATTTCATAGATTTTAGTCGTTGACCAAACCATTTTAGGGATTTGGGATTTTGTAGATTTTTTGTTTTTCATTTTCCAAACCGTTTTAGAGATTTTGGAGTTCTTAGATTTTAGTCCTTGTCGAAATTGTTTTAGGGATGTTAGGTTTTTAGACTATATTCCTTGCTTAAACTGAGAATAAGTCGTACCTTCAAACTAAAAAAAACTAAAAACTACATCGCAAGAACAGTATTTAATGATAGAGTGAATATTATACGGGGAACATTACCTCGCAAAGTACTTATAGGGGCAAAGATGTCACCAGAATTTTTTTAGAGGAGGCTGACTGAAGAGCAGGGAGTCTTCAAGGCCCAAAGGCGCAAGCAATGTAGGGGATCTATGGACATGTTGCCCTGAGAAATTTTTCTCCTGTGGGATGGGGAGGGGGGGGGGGGGGGTTGCTTACTCGGTCAAATATGGTAATACAGATGAAAATAGTTTGATCGAGATTAACCTAATAGGATTTTTTCCGAAAGATAAAGGTGACTTTCCATTTCTTGACGTTCAAAAGGGGGTCGTTAACACCTGACGACCCCCCTTCCTCCATCACGACGCCTCAGGGGATAAGGATGGTCGAATGATTTGAACCCTGGTCTTCAACCCTGTGACCCATGTTCTAACCCAAGGCCCCGGGTGTGCTTAGATTTAGCTCATCTCAGGGTTCTTTAGTTTTTCTCCTTCATTAAAATAAGTCTTTATGCCAAGATCTTAGCCTTCTTCCGATCAGTAATAGAGACTAGTCATGTAGCTCGAAGATCTGAGCCGTGTCCCCATTTAATAATATGAACTTAAGTTATACAACTCATAGATCTCAGTCGTCTCCCCATTTAATAATATGGATTTTAGCCATATAGCTAATAGATCCGAGCCGTCTCCCCATTTAATAATATGAAATTAAGTTATATAACTAATAGATCTGAACCTTCTCCCCATTTTATAATATGAGCTTAAATTATACAACTCATAGATCTCAGCCGTCTCCCCAATTAATAATATGAATTAGTATACACCACACAAGTGGATAGTACTTTTCGCACATGCTGATTGGCTAGCTCGGATGTGATTAGCCAAGTACTATTCACCCTTGAGCAGCAGAAGAAAAACAAAATGGCTTTCAGTTTTGCTTCAGTCTCAAAGTGTCTCAATGTCTGTGAAAGTGGTGGATATTTATATTTGTTTTATATTCTATATATTATATTTATTCATCACTATTTACTTCCACTTCGGTGAATAATTGTTAACTATAGTAACATAGCTAATAGATCTGAGCCGTCTCGGCTCCCCAATTAATAATATGGTAATTAATAATATATAGTAATATAGCTAAAAAAGTTGGGATGTAAATAGAGTTATTCTTATATTAGAATGAAGAACGCTCCCCATTACAAACTATAGGGCATAAGGTAATGAAGGAAATGGTAAGAGATGGTCTTCCACTTTGTTCAATATCTACCATTCCTGCATTCCACAGACAACAAGTGTACCATGGTGGAGGTGTCATTGGCATTGGTTCCCATCAGTATATTCATAATACCCCAGCCGATTACAAGTGAGTAGTACTGAAGTTTATTACTTTTTTCAGCTTCTTCCAGAAAATGAATTCCGATAACTGTTAACTCATTTAATTGTTTCAGACTGGAGCAAGCAGAGTTCATGGAATTTTCAGAGGTAAATCATTTGTTTATGTTGTGAAAGAAATATTTGGTACACAGTGGTTCAGATGGAAAAGTCGAATGGAAGTGAGATGGTACAGGCATGTGTTGAGGAGTGATGATGGCATGTTTTGAGAAAAGCGTTTGAGTTTGAATTGAAGGGCAGGAGGAAGCGAGGACGACCAAAGAAGACGTGGAAGCTGCAAGTGGAGAAGGAGAGCAAGAGTGTTGATTTGGAGAAGGAGGATGCCTTGAAACGAGCGAGATGGAGATTGGGAGTTGAAGAGATTGCTATTAGAGTGGGGTGAATACGGTCACCCCCATTTACGGGGATAAACCCGGATCAAAATTGGATTGATGATGATGATGGCATTACTGAATTATTTTTCTTTTATTCGATGTATCCAGTTGTGGTTAGCTTCCAGGAGTTAGAGACAGAGGCATGTTTCACTTTACACATTACTACTTTTTTGTGCTTCTCTCAAAATATTTATATCTTGCCCATCACTTTCAGGTCAACAGTTTAAATTACACTCTGCTAAAAGATTAATTAGAATTTCACATGACTTTAAGATAAGGTAGCTTCTGTCTTATCTAGATTTAGGATTCTTATAGATTTTGGGAAAGTCTTGGAAATTGAGATGATTGTTTCCTTGACCTGGAAAAGTTTTAGAAGTATGGTACTTGAAGGCAATGAAAAAGCAAATATATGCTGAGTATACAGGTGAATAACACTTAAAATAAACCTCCGTATTAACCTCTCCCTTAAGATCGAGAATCATGACGACTTCTACAGCATGGAAGAAGGTCGCGTCCATGTTCAGGATCAAAAAGGATATTATGTGATGTATGACTCAGGGCTAGCAGATTTCAAGTAAGTTGTATAAAAAGTTAGTTAGCTTCTTACATTTATGAATTATCATGCTGGCTTTTTCGGCTTTTTTGAGTTTTAATGCTATTTACTTCTCATCAGATAACCAAATTAAACATTCAGCGATTCTCAAGCCGTTGTTTCACATGCAACCAAAATTAACGAATTTAAACAAAAAAGTCGTGCTTGTCAAATAAATTTTGTTTAAGCAATTTTTATTTTCATTTTTTGTAAAAACATTAACAATACCTTTGATTCTTTTACCCCGCGAGGTAAATTGTACAAGCTTACCTTATTTTCGAGTTCCCAACTTGCCTCTCACCTCTCGAGGTTTTCGTATCATGTTTGGTTACCTTTTGAGGCATGACTTGCAAACGTGCTGTAAGAAACAGCTGTTTAAGAAATGTGACTTTTTTAGACGTTAGTTTTGGACATCCGCCGACTCGAAACATTTTTGAAAGCTCTTATTTAGATTAGTCAATTAAGTAAAAACTCAAGCTTAATTCTAGCAATTAAAGCATTTTTTTTCTCGGAGAGAAAAAAAGGTGTTAACTTAACTTTCCTTTGTTTTACATACTAAAGATAACTCCTATTCAAAGACTAAAAACGCTAACGTTTTTTAAACTGACCTCTTGATAGGAAGTTGGAACAAGAGATGCTTTTGATAGCCACTCATTACATTCAAACCGACAAAAAACTTAGAGTACCGCGAAACCTAAAGGTAAAATTCTCATTTACTAAGAGCTGGTTGTATTAAGTAATGAACAGATTGCAGGGTTTGTTCTAAGTAAGGAACAAATTGTAGGGTTTTTCTAGGTACTTGTAGCACGCTGAATTATCATAAAACTTATTCAAAAACTTCAAACTTCGTTTTTAATCATCTTCGGTCCTCCAAACAACCCTAAGAACCTTTGTGCTCCTACCTTGGAACCAGATTTTTAGTTGTTTGGATATCAGGAAATTGAAGAGTTTTTACCGTATAACTGGCACTTTAAATTTTGGGGAAAACCTGTTGTCCTGGAAATTAAATTGGTCTCGCCTTATTTAGACGAGGCAATTGAAATAAGAAATATTAGCTCCTTTGCCATTTACTCCAGCATTCTCACAACCTATGAGTTTATGAGTTTATGGTTTATGAGCAGTGTCGTGGCCAGGCTTGGTCGCGTTTATTCTGTCTAATATGAACCCGCTTAATGATCATTGCCTTTCTGTTTTATTGTAGTTTAAGGGCGACCAGCTGAATATTAGTTCCTATGGCCATCAATCTGTAGATAGGTTTGGTGTACTACTGGACCTTTGGACTAACGAAGCAGCTTATCTTGAAAACAAAAGACAGGTATGGTTATTAGGTCATGGAAACACTACTTGTGTGTGACAGCCAATAATATTACGTTTCAACTAGCCGATCAACAACCAGATTATATTATATTTGACTGACACTTGAATTTTCCTTGGAATATGAAGATGACTAGTTAGTCAAAGACCACTTCTCTTTAGGACTACTATAACCTGGATCACTCAACAACTTGTAGGACAGCGTGCATTCCAACCAAAAGTTCCCAAACGGTTTGATCCCCAGCGCTGCCGAGATTTGAGTGTTTGTGTGACCTTCTCTTCCGCCTAAGCTAACTCATTTTTCCATCTTTCCGAGGCTGGTAAATGATTACCAGCATATGCTGGGAGATAATCAGCGATGGATTAATGTCCTCTCCACTGAATACACTACAAACACGGAAGATAAGCACGGGTTTCAATGAGCCATTAGGCTCGCCAGAAAAAGGATTTAGCTACCTAAAACATTGTTCTTTGACTCCTAGGTTCAAACCATTTACAGAACAGATTAAATTTACAACCGTAGATAGCACTGGCGTATTTGTATCTGTAATAGTTGCCAACTGTATTGAGTATGCACGCACGGGTTTTGTTAGTTTGAAAAGAATAACAGTTTTTATTATAATGCTGTCACAGCTTCTGGATTGTTATTTGGAAGCATATCATCACGTGTTTGACTCCAAGGAAAAGCGAGAGCTTGCTCAGGTAAGCGTATTCCCTATTATCTAGTTAGTTATCGTAGAACTCATATTAGTGCCTTCCCTCGAGTTTTTCCCAGGAATTTTTGTCTACCTACTTCCTTACCAAAGCGTCATTTACTTTTACTACCATTGAAAAAAAATCAATTTCTAATCTAATGGTATTTCTTACTGCTGCTCAAAAACTCCCTGTAACTGTAAATGAGTTTCCACCCCAACTTAAATCGGCTTTAGGAATTGCCTTCACTTTAGGTTTATTTCAGGCACGACCTTCTTAACCCTTTCAGTGCCAGTTGTATTTTTAAATTCTCCCAACCTGAGCCCATACTTTTCATTAAACAAATTTGAGA